>NW_004624759.1:3544676-3554733 GCF_000247695.1 Heterocephalus glaber
GGAAAAAATGATGAGAAATGGAAAAAATGGAAATAAAGTCTTTGTAAATAGGGAAGGGTGGAGGGCGTGAAGGGAGGGCTAGGAATGGGGAAAGATAAGAACCAAGATGCATTATGTAAAAGTACAATTCCCAATGAGAAATGTAATTGTGTTGTATACCTACAATGTACCAATAGAAGAATTTAATACAAAAAAAAATGGGCATCTGCAATGAATAGACACTTCTCAGATCAAGAAATACAGCCAAGAAATACATGAAAAAATGTTCAACATCACTGGCCATTTGAGATATGCAAATTAAAACAACACTGAGATTCCACCTTACTCCAGAAAGAATTCCTATCATCAAAAAATAACCAGTAACAAATGGTGCAGATGCTGTTGAGAAAAAGGAAGCCTTCTTCATTGTTGGTGGAAGTGTAACCTGGTACAACCACTACAGAAATCAGTACAGAGATTCTTCAAAAAACTAAAAATAGAAAATCCCTTTGACCTAGTTATTTCCCTTCTAGGTATCTTCTAGAAATAACTAAAAGACATATCACAGTGATATATGCATGCTCATGTTTACAGTAGCAAAATTCATAATACCTAAATCTTGGAAGCAGCCTATATGTCCACCAATAGATAAATAAATAAAGAAAGTATAGTTTTTCCTCACAATGACAATAACAAAGGATAAACTTAAGTCATTTGTAGGAAAACAGATGTACCTCAAGTCCATAATGTTAAGTAAATCAGACACACAAGCTTAAATATTGCATGGTTTCTTTTACATGAGAAACTCAACATATAAATAAAGTGCAAAATAAAAGACTACAGGAAAAAAGGGGAAAAAATTATTATAATCTAGCATGGACAATGTACCTGAAAGTGTACCTGATTTGGTATAATTGTCTTAAATGTTTTATATGTTTTTCTCATCTCTTAGTCTTTTAATCTCTATTTATGTTAATTAACTTGCTAATAAAAACTTATAAATTAATGAATCTGATGTTGACCCAAAAAATTTAAGTCAGGAAAAATTTTAATCCTGAATTTTGTATTTCTTGATTGTATATGAAATACCAGTAATTCTGTGAACAGATTTGATATTGATTCCTGATCCTTTGTATATGGCTAATTTTCTAAACATTTCTAAAGATTTTTAAATCTTATTTCACTTGTATGTTTTGAAAATTTTACAATTATGTACCCTGATGTGGAGAGCTTTTAATTTATTACATAAGGTACTTTATAGGCCTATTAAATCTACCAATAGGCTAGTGGAATACAATTATATATGTGAGAACATATAGAGAGGTCTAAAAAAAAATTTATCAGTGGTGGTAAAATCTAGAGGTCAAGATTTCAGATAGTTTTGTTTCTTCTTTTTTGTCCCTCTCTAACTTTTCTGCAATAAGTATATTTAGCTATCTGTTTAGGACACATTCATTAGCCTGGTACCTTCTGATTTAATTTCATTAGCCTAAATATTCACAGATCTACTGCTAAGAAAAGTCCCAGCTTAGTCCTGGGGTGTGGCTCAGTGGAACAGTGCTTGCCTAGCCTCTGTGAGGCCCTGGATTTGATCCCTACGAAAGAAAGAAGGAAAGAAGGAAAGGAAGAAAGGAAGAAAGGAAGAAAGGAAGGGAGGGAGGGAGGGAAAGAGAGAGAGAGAAAGAAAGAAAGAAAGAAAAAGAAAAGAAAACTAAAGAAAAGAAAAGAAAGAACTTGAATTTTATTTGGTGGTTATTTCAATCTAGCTTTCTAAATATTTCACTATAAGAGTGTTCTTTCATACACTATAGACCTTAATTTTCACTTCTTTACAAAAACTGGCTTGTGTTTATACATCAAAAAATAAGGTTTTTCCTGATGACACAGTCATCTATGCAAAAAGACATTTAAAAAGTGTAGATTACTTTTACCCACTTGTTTTTCTTGAACATTTGGAGTTACATCATAGAGTTCATATTGTATAAGCAAATTAGCACTTTGCTGGAGTTTCAGCAGGCAGCAATTCTGAGAACTTTTGCAAATACTGCTGTAACATTTGAATGTTTGTGAAAGATAATGCATCCTGACAATAGCAAAGGTTCTTATAAACTTCTATTAAGAAATTTCCTTAAAATGCACCTGGGAAGTACGTTTGTTTTAACCTAATGATTCTCAGACTCCCTTCACCCTACCACAGACTTTTTTCACTTCAAGTCACTCTTTAGGGAGCTAGCAACTCCCTTGACTATAAAATGTTTTGGCTTATTTATTGATTGGTTTCTGTTTTTCCTTTTTGTTCTATTTTCTAAATTTCTTTTTTGGTTCTGGGTTTGAAACCAGAGCCTTGTGAATGAATGCTAGGCAAGTGCTCTACCACTAAGCTACATCTCCAATCTTTATCTTCTAATTATTAATGACAGAACTGACAAATGGCACTAAGCCCTGCACTAGTCAGCCTTAAAAGGTATAGTAACTTGAGCTAGGCATAGTATTACATGCCTCTAAACCAGCATTCTGGGAGGCTGAGGCAGGAAGACCTCATGTTCAAGCTCATACAGGACAACTTAGCAAGACCTAGTTTCAAAATAAAAAAATAATAAAAGGTCTGAGGTTGTAGAACAGTGTGAATGCCCTGAGTTCAATCCTCAATACTAAAAAAAAGGAGTGGTAACTCAAATTTATAAAGACTCATACTCATGAAATTCATAGTAACTCAAATTCACAGACAGTATAATAGTTGTTCCCAGAGGCTGAGAGAAGAGGGAATAAGGATATATTTAATAGATATGGGTATGAAATTTGTTTGGGGAAAAATTAAAAAGTTCTGAGATGGATAGTGAGTGCTGGTTCCTCAGCAATGTGAATGTATTTGGTGTCACTAAACTGTATATTTTAAAATGTTTAAAATGTCCTACATTTTTAGTGTAAATGTAAACTAGTACATCCACTATGGAAATCAGTATGGAGACTCCTAAAAATATTAAAAATACAAAGAACATTTGACCCAGCTATACCACTCCTGGGTGTAGCACCAAAAGAATTAAAGACAGCATATTATAGTGATACATGCATACCTATGTGCAATACATAACAGTTAAACTGTAGAGATAGCCTACATACCTGTCAATAGATGAATGAATTAGGAAAGTGTGACATATATAGACAATGAAAATATTCAGCCATAAAGAAAAACTAAATTATATCATTGGCAAAAAAATGGATGGAACTGGAAACCATGTTTAAGAAGGCACTCAGAAAATTAAATGTCATATTTTCTTATATGAGAAACCTAAAATATAAATACATGAATACGGGAGAGAATATAGAAAACTAGAAGGCAGACTCTTAGAAAAGAAGAAGGGAATCAGGGAAGGAAATGGTATAAAGAGATTGAAAATGATCAACATATGTTTATACATGTACTAATTCCCCCAATGAACATGATTCTGTATTACAAATATGCATAAATTAAAAATTGTTAAAATGGTAAATATTATGTATATTTTACCATGGAAAAGTATTCCACTATAGTTGTAATCACATTTCAACCTGCTTTTGACTTTACTAAAGACTACTGCACAAAATTTAATTTCCTAGCCCAAGTCCTACTACTTCCACCCATCTTCACACCTACATCAACTTTACATTATTAGAGTTGGACAATGGGGTGGAAGCAAATGGTGATAAGTGGAGCAGCCCGGGTGGAAACATGCAGAAAGGAGCTGGAGGGAAGCAGGAAAGACAGGGCTTCTTTATCTTGACACTCATTTCTCTTATTCTTATGATCCTTCCTAAATTTTCTGATCCCGAAGACACTCATAATATCTTGATAATATGGTAGATCTAGCTTAAACAGTTGTTACTTAACTGATCACCATCTCTGGAACCTGCTTCAACAACATCACAGTCCAACATCCTACTGTCTGTCAGAAACCCTTACAATGCCCTAGCAACGTAGAAGCCAAACATGTAACTTCTAAGTTGGGTAAAAGTTTTATAGCAATTCACTAAATCAATTAAGACCAATCTTAACACTATACTTTCTCTTCTTTCCCATACTCTAGATAGAAGTACCCTATCCCAAAATATCCACATTAGAATGAATTCTCAGTAGAAAAAATTTTTACATACCTTCTGTGTCTATCACATGCTTGAGATGTAGCTCTGTTGTAGAGCACTAACCTATGTGAGACTCTTAGTTTGATCCCCATCACCATCATCACCACCACCACACACACACACACACACACACACACACACACATCAGTCTGCTCCTTGTTCATCAGATCAAACTCATCTAAAACGAATTTCACCTTTTTACCTTAACACATACCTGAAGCTGAAGTCATGTTAATAGTATCTCCATTTGCTCCAGAAGAATATTTATCCTGTAAAGGAAAGATGATCAATTTACTTTAAATAATACAAATGTATCATCTATCTCTTAAAGAGGAAAAAATTACAGTAATTCCCCTTTCCCATGGGGGAATATATTCTAAGACACCTACTGGATGCCCAAAACCATGGCATACATGTGCATACATGTGTGCACACATATACATAGACATATATACACTATTTTTCCTATACACAGTTATGATAGTTTAATTTATAAATTAGGTACAGTAAGAGATTAATGATAATGAATAAAATACAAAAGTTATAACACACACTAAATAAATTATGTAAATGTGTTCTCTCAAAATATCTCACTCCACTGTACTTATCCTTGTGAGGATGTGAGATGATGTAGTATCTCTGAAACAGGATGAGGTGAATGACACAGACATTATGTTGTAGTATTAAGCCTTCTGACAATCTGTCAGGAGGATCAGCCACTCCACATGATCATGTATCATCAACCTATGACAGTGTCAAAGCAAGTAGCATTTACAGCATGAATACACCAGAAAGGGGATAACTCACATTAGGTGGGACAAAGCAGGATGGCAGGATACCTTATCATACTACTCAGAATAGCATGCAATTTAAAACTAACGAATTATTTCTGAAATTTTCCATTTAATACTTTTGGACCATTGCTGACTAAGATAATTGAAACCATGGCAATCAAAATCATGGCTAAAGGGAGACTACTGTGTAACAACTGAGTTTAGTTCAAGATAAATCAAGGTAGACAGTAAAGTTTTCTAAACCACTGGATATTCTTTTAATTATTTCAAGACACATTTACTTTAGCATTGCATGTATAACATATTTAATATAGCATTTAAAAGAGTAGTGTAGCCAGGCACCAAATTCTGTGGGACCCTCATTTCTGTAAATAGTTTCACTAGAGCTCAGCCATCCTCATTCACCTATGTATGCCTGTGGCTACTCTTACAGTAAAACAGCAAAGTTGTTGTCAGGCCTGCCCTAAACCAACAGGAAAAAGAAAACAGGCTGCTTTCAGCAAACAACAGCAGCTTCCCAGTAAATAGGGCAAATGGATTCAAAATGTGGTTTATAACGCTCCTGGTATTGAGAGGCCCAGTAACTGTGTACACACCTGAGCAGACCATCCTTGGGCATCCAAGTCATAAATATTTTATCCCAGATTTCCTAGCCCCTTCAATACCTATATAAGCCTAATTCCTTTCCCAGTTAGTTAATAATATCTGTCTCTCCTGGTGTTAGTCCATCCACTCACATATGAGATCTCTCCCAGCTAGCTGCCATTCTCTCTCTCTCCCAATGTTGGCCTATCCACACATGGATGTGATAAGCTTGGCTTTTCCCAGCTAGCTGCTAAAATCTCCTCTGATTTTTAGTCCCTGTTAACTGGAATAAACTTTCCTTTCAAAAGCCTATTGACAAGTGGATTCTTTATAACAGTTGTGGGTTGAGATTGTGAGGCCTGCAAAGTCTCTATGATTTACTATTTGGCACTTTATCTAAAGGGTTTTCTGATACCTGACTTAAAAAATCACCCATATACTTGAAAAGTATAATCAAATACTATTATATAAATACAATCTGAGGCTATCATGCCTCTTCATCATAGTCTGCCCTCCTGACGTAGGGCAGTGGTGGTGAACCTATGGCACATGTGTCGCAGTGGGCTGTTTGTATCACTAAAAGGTTCACCTCACTGCTGTAGAGTGTACTTCTTTACCTGCTTTTTACTTGGCCCAAACTCACTGCAGAGCCTCTTTCAAAGAAATAAAACTTTGCTACCATTTGTACTTGTCTTAATTCTTTTGCTCAAGACAGAAAGAACCTAGAAACTTCCTCCCAAAGGAAACTCCAGCACCTCAAAATCCAGTCATTTATTTGGCTCAGCTAGTCAGGAGAGGAGGCAAGGCCCTTTGGGCACATTTTTTGCTTCTCTCTAAAATGACCTCATTTTTCTATTCTCCATGATACTTTGTTCAGCTTTCTCACCCTTTTGGGGGAAAACAGCTGTTGGTAACTTGGTCCTTCTACCCCAGTTTACTCCTTTTTGTGCTCAAAGTCTCATCGGCACTTTTTCCCTAAATAGGACTTTTCTTTCACAGGGCATTATTTCATGCTAGTTAGTTCCATCTTGGTTCGTCACATGAATCAGCTACAGCGGGGTTCCACCATGTTTGCTTTCAAGCAACCTCATAGTCACTGAAAAATCGCATCCACGTAGATAGGAGCTAAGCCTCTGATTTTAGAGAACATGTAGGTTTCCTTCTTCTTTTCAATTAGGCTAGATCCCTTGTTTCTTCTAAAAAAATGCAAGTAATTTAGAAACATTTGCTTTTTGGCCTAAACAGAACAAAAGAACAGCTAGTAGAGCTTAACTCAGGTGACTATGAGTCATTCTCAGGATTTTTAAAGGTTTTTTTTTTTTTGAGATGCAGATGAAATCAACACTGAGATTCCATCTCCAAAAAGAATGGCTACTATCAAGAAATCAACCAAGTAACAAATGCTGACAGGGCTGTGCGGAGGAAGGACTCCTTCTCCACTGTTGGTGGGAGTGTAGACTGGTGCAACCACTATGGAAATCAGTGTGGAAATTCCTCAAAAAAACTAAGATTAGAAGTCTCAGTTGATCCTGCAATTCCCCTGCTGGGTATGTTCCCAAAAGAATTAAAACCATCATACTATAGCGACATATGCACACCCATGTTTATAGCAACACAGTTTGTAATAGCTAAATCTTGGAAACAGCCCAGAGCCCATTAACTGATGAATGGATAAAGATGTGGGTTTTTTTAATAAAATGGAGTATTACTCAGCCATGAAGATAAACTTGAGACATTTATAGCTAAATGGATGCACCTTGAGGCCATACTCATGAGTGAAATAAATAGGACACACATGTATAAATACCAAATCATTTCTCCAGTGTGAGAAATTGAAGGTGTAAATGAGGACCAAAATGTACAACAGATAATGTGAAACAGGAAGAAAATGTTTAAAGGGAAAGAGGAAGGGGAGGCAGGGGAAAGGAAAGAAAGGAAAGAAAAAATTAAAAGTAAGAAGGAAAAAATGGAAACAAAGCTTATGTATATGAGGGGTGGAGGGGTTGAAGGGAGGGCAGGGGAATGGGAAAAAATAAGAACCAAGATATATCATGTACAGGTACAAATTCTAAATGATGAATGTGATAAGGTATACCTAAATGTACAAATAAACTCAATACAAATTTTTTTTAAAAAAGAAGTTATCATCTCTACTGCCTTAAACAAAGGACCAAAGTTTTTACTATGGGGTAAATGCAACAGATATTGTTTCTCAAGTAGCTCAAAATGCCTAAAAGTCCAGAGACTCGTTTCTCAAGTGGCTCCACCCTGCTTAAGTAGAGCCATCAAGTGGCTCAAACACACTTAAGAGAATTTCAGTGGGGAGACTCCACCCTGATCCCCTAGAAGTTTCAAAGGACTGTGTAGAGCCATCAAGTAGTTCAATCCTCTCTCCCTAAGGAGTTAGTGGACTCCCATATGGAGACAAAAAAGCCTTCAGTAGGGTCTTCTATGCTTCTATGAAAGACATTGGAGTCATCCATCATAGCTTTGGACAGAGTTGTTGGTCTAGTAAATACTTGAGTCTCACAAGGGATGCTTTGTGGGCTCAAATCGGGTCTCCTCCTTCTGCATTGGATACCGTATTAAGGATCTGAGACCTAGGTTCTAGGTAGAGCCATCAAGTGGCTCAACATCCCTATGCTTCTATGAAAGATGCCAGCATCATCCTAGCTTCAGACAAAATGTCTATCTAATGAATACCTGAGTCTCAAAAGGACACTTTGTGGGCTCATCAGGCCTCCTCCTTCTGCGTGGGACACAATCTTAAGGACCTGAGACATAGCTGTCTTCCTCTACAGACCCCAAAACAAGCCATGGGAAACCTCACAAACCATGCCCTACAGATTCCAGACCTTACCACTAGGCACAAAAGCTTGAACAGAAGGGATTTCATTCCACCTTCTATATTTTAAGCAGAAACAGTTTAACTGAAAAATAGCCTCATAATTTAAACTGCCATTCTGTACCCATCTCTCGCCATTTCCTAGTTCATACTCATCTAAACCATGTCAAAACAGTAGATAAGCTCCATCCAGCCCACGCCAGGCACTCCGTGGATGCCAGAGAGAGGTCCTCGGTCTCAGGAAACCCGCCCCATCCAGCCCACGCCAGGCACATCTGTGGACACCAGAGAGAGGTCCCGGGTCATAGGGAACCTGCCACATCCAGCCTGCGCCCATGGCAGTGATCCAATTAGCCACGCGGGTGCCTGCAGGACCCCCACCACCACTCTCCCCATCCCCGCTCCTCTGGCCTCTTGGCTGTACTGCCACCTGGCTCCACACTACAAAGACACAGGGGACAGCAGACCAACAGACCACCGTACAGGGTAAGTTGGAGGGATCATCACCTCTCATCGGAACCTAGACTATCTTCAGGGGAAGGGCAGCTGGAACCGGCAGTAAAGCCTTGCAGAGTTCAACCCTGCAGGAGGACAGGGAGCTCAACTTGGGACTTGCAGCCCGAAATCTGCCTGAATCTCATGAGTCTGCGACTGGCTAGCTGAGACTCATTGACTTATATCTGCACGCTGCTGTCCAGGTTGTCTATTGTGACAGCAGAGACATGCCTGGAAGGAGGCACTTCATTTTCATTTTTATTTATTTCCAAAATTAGTATCATTGGTTTGTTTCTTTTCTCTTATTTTTAATTTTTTTTCCTACACTTTGCAAATTTTTTTCTCCTTTTTTTACTTCTTTCTTTTCTCTTTCCTTTCCCTCTCTTGCACACTCACTCTCTGGCTGTCCCACATTGTACTTCATCTTCCTTTTTATTCCTGTTCTGGCCCTTATTCAGATTTCTTCTTTATTTTTCTTTTATTCTTGTTTTCCTTCTCTTGCCTGTGCCCTCGGGCCTCACTGCTAACCTTCCCCTATCCTTCTACCTATCCCTCCCTCCCCAACTCCCTCTAACTCCCCATCCCAAAGGGTAAAGTTGCTATATTGAAGAGTTTATTCACTATAAAATATGTTGAGTTGGTCCTCGATTTTGATTTAATTCACACAGTTAAAGATGATAGATTAATAACTACCACAAAATGTCATTTTCTAAGATGTACTTGATGCTATGGTGTGGCTGATTATATCACTTGGGCTAAGGTGTTGTTATTGACTAGCCAGTGGTCCTTCCTGGTATAATGAAAATGAGATGGCCTCTGACATTAGAGACTCAAAACCTAAAGACCAGCTATATCCAGAAGACACCTCTGAGAAGCAATCATTCCATAAGGGTTCTAATCACAAACAACAAAGATACTTACAAAGAGCAATTTCGAAGTATCAAACCAGGAATTAAACCAAGGACAGTACCAAAAACAAAAATGAGAAGACATTTAAAAGCAAGGCACAAACTCAGACTTCCACCCCACCAAGGGTAAACCCCAGGGGAAACGAGGTGGAAAAGTCCGATAATCAAGCACCTGGACACCCTGAACTGATACCAGAGGAAGTAACAAAACAGATGGATGAGGCTTTAGAAAAATTAAAAGCAGAAATAACCTCCCAGATAAATACAGAGATGGTGAGCAGAGTGAAAGACATGATTAGAGGCTCTAGAGCAGGAAAAAAAAAAAAAAAAAA
>NW_004624759.1:3560588-3581887 GCF_000247695.1 Heterocephalus glaber
AATGGAAATGAAGTCTATGTAAATAGGGAAGGGTAGAGGGGGTGAAGGCCGCACAGGTAATGGGGAAAAAATAAGAACCAAGATACATCACGTACAGGTACAAGCACCCAATGATAAATGTAAACGTATTGTATACCTAAAATGTACCAATAAAAGAACTTCAGAATAAAAAAAAATAGTAGATAAGCTGTTCCTTTTTTTTTTAATTAGCAGGATCAATCCTTTCCCACTGATCAGGGATACAGCCTAGTGGCAAACTCAGTGGAATCTGCAGGTTCATGAGGTTTCCTATGGCTCATCTTGGGAACTACAGAGAGAGACAATTAGGTCTCAGGTCCTTAAGATCACATCCCATGCAGAAGGAGGCAGCCTGATGAGCCTACAAACATCCCTTGTGAGATCTGTTGGGACTATGCCAGGTTCCCCTGACCTCATTAGTGAACAGGTGGATCCTGCTGCATAATACAATGAAATATCTAACTTAAGAAATCCCCTCTTCTTGTACATATCAGAAAAGAAAGGAACTGGTTTGAGTGTCTTCAAGCAAAGACTAGGATACAGAGTAAAAGTTCTGACTCCCCATCAGGTCAGGATGATTCTTGAGACTAAAGTTTACTTGTAGTAAACAGGGGAATTGTTTGCCAAGTATCAGGCCATGCTCTTAGACAACCCTAAGGTTATTTAAGTTGCACTATTCCTAATCCTGCCTCTCTGATGCCTACAGACCCAAAAGTTAGCCACTCTTGTGAACAAGTTATCTCCTAGACCTATGCAAGCAGGCAGGACATCAGTGATCTGCCCCTCCAAGACCATGAAGAGGTGTGGTTCACTGATGAAAGTATGCAGGTGTTAGTTCAAAACAGGTCATTAAGGCCAAACCCTCTTCCCCAAAGAGCAGTGCTCATAGTTCTTTGTAAGGCATTGATATTAAGAAAAGGCAAGAAGCTATCTCTATAGAGACTCCAAGTACAGTGGTACCTCAGTTCACAAACTTGATTCTTTCCACAATTCTGGTAGCAAACCAAGTTGGACAAGAACTGAATCAAATTTAATGGTTTGGTTCAATGTTGACCTTATAGGGAAATTTGATTTAGTCTCATCCAGTTCAGTTTGTGACCAGAATTGTGGAGAGAACTGAGTTCATGAACCAAAGTACCACTGTATGCTTTTCTGGTGATACACGCCCATGCAGCAATCTAGAAAGAAGAAGCTTGTTGGTTAATAAACAATCATCTATAAAACACAAACACGATATTCTACAACTCTTACAGGTAGTGTATCTTCCCAAGCAGGTTGCTGTCATTCATTGCAAGGGATCCCAAAGAGACATGTCTAAACTCTTCTTGGGAAATCAATAGGCTGACAGGGAGGCAAGAAGGGCAACCCTACATCCCTTCAAGCTCCTCCCTTTATTCTAAGCTCCTGAAGAACCATTCTGGTCCTTCCTGAAGGGATATAGTGACAAGCTATAAAAATCCTACATGGGAAATGGTCACTAGAATTTTCACAGGACTAAGAATAAAGCTATTCCTGGGAACCTCTAGAAGATCTGAGTCTCCTCTTCAGAAAGCAAGACTCCAGTACTGCTCTAGGTACAGATAAGTAGAGTCACTAATGACCCAAATTCACCATAGGCTAAATGGGCACCTGTATTGAGGTTTCCGTTTTTAGTTAGATCCGTTATGTGGGTAGTCTTGCTAAAGCTATGGCTCTCAGCCACAATAATTTATGTAACCCCTTTCTTTGCCATATTTTATCCTCCACAAGTGCTCGCTTTGGCAGCACATATACTAAAATTTTATCCTCCACAGGAAGCGTGGAAATCTGACCTGCTACTCATATTTGACTTCTACAACCCCAACATAATTACTTTCTTTCTTCCATCAAACAGCTCAACGGTCACTAGCTCTTTTCTCATTGTCTTCTGACAGGTTTTTTAACCCAGTGAGCCACAACACCCCAAGGTAGAGAAAACACACTCCATAGTAGGTAGAACTGACAGCTCCTTTCAGCCCAAAGAAGCTATAGAAGACAGAGATCTCCACTTTCTCAATATTCCATAAAGAATTACGGGGATATGTGTCTTTCATAGGGAAATGAGACAAATTAGGGTATGGCAAAGCTGGCTGGTGAAGAAGGTATAACCTGTTAACTACAAAAT
Organism: Heterocephalus glaber; assembly: GCF_000247695.1. The sequence goes on from NW_004624759.1 coordinate 3,562,750, forward strand.
CCCAGGACACATGCACAGAACAGTCCCCAGGACCCTTCACCTGAACTCCTCATGAGAACTCAAAGCAGGTTTTCAGTAGGATGGCCTAGACCTGGTGTCAGCCTGAGGCGTGGGTGACACAAAAAGACAAGTCACCATTAAGCACTTGCTATCATGCCTCTTCACTATAGCCTGCCCTCACGCTGTAGGGTGTACTTCCTTTTCCTACTTTTGCTTGGCCCAAACTCACCCTGCAAAGCCTGTTTCTTTTCCCACCTTAATAAAACTTTGCTACCATTAAAAAATAAATAAGTAAAATCTGACAAAAGTAATAAGTGGATAAATCAATCCCTGTCAATATACAATATTTTCAGAATTCAGTATTTTACAGAATATTTATCAATGCTGAACACACACAGTACACAGAATGAAATTAGTGGGCTGCAGTTTCTATGGTAAAGAAATTTATTTTAACCACAGTGGTGCATGCCTGTAATCACAGCACTCAGGAGGCCAAGGAAGGATAATTGTGAGTTTGAGGCCAGTCTGGGCTACATGGTGCAACCTTGTCTCAATAAAACAAAATAATGGAAAAAGAAATTTTAAAAATTTCCACTGTGTTTATATAAAATGAAACTAATGTATCCACATTTTTTTAAAAAGTAATTCCTTCTAAAGTAAAGAAAATTCACTTGTATACTGAAAACCATATAAGCATCCTGCTGCAGCACTACAAATCCAATAAAGGGGTAATTGTCAGCTATAGGTCAGAATATTCACGGCTAATTTCAATTAAACTTGTCTGAGCAATAGTGAAGATTGTCCTCGATGTTCTCAAATCTACTCCATATTCCCTATTTTCATCTCAAAAAATTATTTACTATTAATGCACATGCATTGCCATGGCAGTGGTATGACTAGACTTAAAAAATTCTACTTTTGTTATAAAATTAATAGCTCAATGTCAAGTTAATTGTGGAAACTTACAACATTTTTCAGAACCTCTCTGGATTAAAAACAATTTCAGTCATTATTTTCTCACATCTAAATCTAATGGTATCCTCACATCATTAACCATGCTTTTATTTTCTATCACGTAAATTTCCTCTAACTAGGGAAAAACCTAGTCTAAAATCATGCAATCTAAAAATGAAAGATGACCTATCACAGATATCTAAGTCAACTGACTATATTAGAACAGTCACAATCTTCCTTCAAATAAATTCATGTAAGTCAGTCCAAAAGCTGGAAAGAGTGTACACCAAGGTGAGTAACTTCTAATACTTATTTTCTAAAATTTCTTCCAAAAAATACACTGAAGGACTTTTTAAACTACTATATTTTTATGAGGTTCAAAAGTCATTCAAACATTTTTCTGAGCTGTCATTAAGGGTAAAAGGTCAATAGCATCCTTGAAATGCCTTGGGTCTTTGGTTACTACTACTACTACAAAAAAAAGGCCCTATTTATTACTACTAGACATTAAAACAAAGAACGTCCAATCTTCCCTACAGTGATATCCTGAAGAAATGTTTGTTTTTAGTGGCCAAAGTCCTACTGAGTGAACAAAGCCCAAAAAAGGCTGACTTTAAATGTGTTATAAAACTGATAAATGATAGGGCTGGGGATTTAGCTCAGTGGTGCCGCTGCCTGCCTCACAAGCTCAAGGTCCTGAGTTGGATCCCTGGTACCACCAAAAAAAAAAAAAATCCTGATAAATGATAATAATATGCTACTTAACATTCCACATATATTGAACTCACAAGTTCCAAGGCAAATTTCAAAACAAAACATCAAAAATTTTTTCAGAATTTGTTTCATCATAAAAAGCCCTTACAAAAGCATAGGTATACATAGATATGGAAACAGATTACAAATAAAGCAAATGAGATAAAATGTTAATAGATAAATATTGCTTAAGACTTAGGATGTTCTTAGTGCTATTCTAATTCTTCCAAGTTTTCTGTAAATTTGAAATTATTTTCAAGTAAGATTTGTTAAAAGAAAAAAATTCTCTATCTTTTTTACTATCCTAAAAAACATAGACATCACCTTACCTTCCAGCTATTAAACTACTTCTTTGCCTCTCTTAAAAACAGAAAAAACAAGGGCCAGGGATTTAGCTCAGTGGTTCCGTCGCCTGCCTCGCAGGCACAAGGTCCCGAGTTCAATCCCTGGTACCAAAAAAAAACAAAAACCCAGAAAAGACTGTATCTACTCTAATTTCTCATATCCCATATTTCCTTAACTATAGCCACTGTGATCTAGCTTCCATCCTCACCTCTGCATTGGAAATACCTGTTAGTTCTGTTTTCAGTAGTTGAGATTGAAAGTAGGGCCTTCACACTGAGCTACATCCCCATCCCTTTTTACTTATTTGGAGAGTTTCTAATTTCTTAGGCTAGGCTCAAACGTGCAATCCTCCTGTTTCAGCATTCCAAAGTGCTACAATTACCGGGTATGCGCACTGAGCCCAGCTTAAAAGGCTTTTTTATAATAAAGAAATTATGTAAGAAAATTATTTTTATGTCTCAATAGAGAAGTCCTCTCCGCAGCATTTGAAATAAATATTTTGGTTTTCTTCTTGTGCCACTCACTGGCCATTTCCTCTCAGTTCCTTTCCCAGGTGTTCCTCTACTGGACCTCAAAGTAAGTGTTCCAGGGCTCATGGTAAGGCCTTCTAAGTCTATTATGGCCTTACTCAACCTGGTAATCTTATAGGTTAAATCCCACTAACATGTTCACAATTCTCAAATTTATATCTTTGGGCCTGATACCTCCTCTAAGCAAAAACTGTATGTATCTTACTAAAAGGCATCCTTACTTACATGTTTTCATAGGCATTTCAAGTTAAACACAGCAAACACAAAACTCCTGTTTTTTCCTCCCAAACTTATTCTTCTTTCATAGATTACACATTTCAGCAAATAGCACATCATTAATTTAGTTGTTTGGGTTATAAAACCTACTCAGCACCCTTAATTTCTTTTTCTTTCATTAATCATCTCCATTCTATCAACTTTATGTATCCAACTACCTTCAGTTCCTCTCTTCTTTTTCCCTTTTCTTCTCTGACTTCAATTTCTACCTCTGCCTTATTGTGTTTTAGTCACACCGGCTGAGGTAAATTGCATAACAGCCACCCACAGATATCAAGTCCTAATCCCTAGAGTTTGTAAAAATTATTTTTAAACAGGTGAGATCAAATATAATTAAGATTTCTGAAATGAAATTACCCTGGATTATCTGGGTGGATCCTGTCATCCCAAATGTACTAAGAGAGATGCAACCAACTCATGGTGATTGATGTATGCCTGTAATCTCAGCTACTACTCAGGGAATTGAGGGAAAAAGATTAAAAATTTCACTGCAGCCTGGGTAACTTAGTAAGATCCCATCTCAAAAATAAAAAGAAATAAATAAAAAGGGCTGGGGATGCAGCTCAGTGGTAGAATGTTGCCTAGCATGTGCAAGGTCCTGAGTTCAATCTCCAGTACCCAAAAAGAGTGTGGGGGCACAAAGGGAGATAACATAGAAACACAGAGAAATCCATTTGAATAATCAGCATAAGAGATGTAACCACAAGCCAAGAACTACCTACAGGCATCAGACACTACAAGAGGCAGAGATTCTCTTCTAGAACCTGACACCTTGGTTTCTGACTTCTGGCTTCTACAGCAGTGAGAATAAATTTTTGCTGCTTTAAGATACCCAGTTTGAGGTAATTTGTTACAACAGCCATATGAAACTAACACATTCACCTATTTTCTGATGCCTTAATATGCCAAGTTTGTTCATTCTTCAAAACTTATGCACACAATGCCCTGTTGGGACTCCTTCAAGTCTCCACCTTGTAAGTCACTGTCTCAGGGAAACCTTCCCACTCCATTTGATGAAAGCCACCCCACATATATATTTCCTTATTTTTTCATAGCACTTTTTATCATTTATAATTACTATTTGGTTCTCAAATGTGCACATTCTGTCTCAAGTAAAATAACAATGTCTTTGATAGTAAGTACTTTATTAGGTTCAACAATAACTCCAGCACATACGACTCATAATCCCATTTTAATGTACACAGTTCTTCTTACCTTACATATTTTATATTTTTATGTAAAATAAGGATTTCCACAAAGGTACCACTTAGAAAATATTGGGATTCATTAACATACAAACTGGAAATTTTAAAAGAAAAAAACCTTTGGTAGGCACTGTCAAGTAAATAATATTTCTAAAAGCAGTCCCTTAGAATACATTATCTTCTAAAGTACACTTTATTGATTTTTTAAGTCAGAAATGAAACCCCAAAAGCCACTCCACCACCCTTCCTTCAGAAATACAATAAACTCCGGAAACGCCATTCAGGAAAAAAGATCTGATGATTTGTGGTACATCAAGTTGACAGTACCACTGAATTAGCCTAATAATCTTGAGAGCTCTCCTGGCATAAAACCAATTTTCAGAATTCAAAATAACACCCAGAGCCAAATTATTATTTTCAATTCTCCATATAAGTGTCCGAGACTTTCAACCACATTTGTACAAGCTTGCTTTCACCTGTAAGTCCTAAATCATTGAGATTTAAATTACACGGTTAATGTTACATCTGTTTTAGCTTTTAATTATCAAATTATCACAAATACATTCATCTATTTGAAGCTTATCCCGTCTCTCATTCCTTTTAAAAGTTAATAAAAATCATATAGAGATAAACTGTAATTTAGAATTTTCCCACCAGTTCAATTTCCAATTTTGACAAAAAGCCATCGCATTTAGTAACTATACATTTCAAATTTTATTACCTTCTCAAATACAGGAACGTAGGAAGGCACATGAGGTTTACTGATTTCTGCTTCCCAATCTTCATCTCCCATGGTGGCTTCGAGTTCTATTTGTATCTTAAAAACATGCACTTTTGGTCTTGATTAGATCTTAGATCAGACTTTATCCTTAACACAGCTCAGTGATAATGCACACAAAACACAAGGCCATGGTTTTTAATCCCCATCACCAAAAAAAAAAATGTATAAACTATAATCTATTCAACTAAATGCTAATCGTCCCAAAGGGTTTTTGCAAAAAGGAGAACTAGGTATTCTTACCTAGAAGTGGCATTTTTATTCATCCATCCTTTTTATCTTTAAAAGACTGCTGAACCACTTACCTAATCATTCTAGCAATCACCACGTTCAGTGGATGCTTAGGCTTTTTCCCCAAATCTGTTCCTCCTCCAAAGGATCACCAAAAGGGCTCGGTGGATATTAAACAGGGGAAGGGGAGTGTTAGAACATACTCAGTTTTTCCCTTTGTATGCTTTCTCCCCTGGTTTCCTTTCAAAAGCAGGTAAGATGTTCGGTTTAGGTGTTTTGTTGGGGAGGGAGCAGTTTGAGAGGAAAACAGAGACCTTGGAGATGGACAGGGAAGAGAATTAAGTGACTCAAATCCTACTCCCCCATCCGCAACAAAGCATAACTAGTTTCTTCCAGTAAGTGTTTGTACACGAATGAAACTACAAACATCTTTTTTCGGAGAAGCCCGCGTAGGCACTGCACAAAAGGCTCCTTCACCTCCCCTCCAGGCCTCAAGTCCTGCCTTTGGTCACCTGGTCACCCACAGGATTTTAGAACCCTCGTGGGAAGAAAGGAAGCCCTCAAGGATGTCTTCAAATCCCACCTGCCCCATTTACTCTTCATCTGTCCCAAAGTCCGACAACTAAAAGGCCTGTGAGCCCTTGGTGTATATGAAGCCAACCCACTCACCTCTCCACTCGCAGATCTCGCTGTGTCCTCGGAGGAGCACAAGCCGCGCTTAAACGGCTGCACGTGCGGACGCGCGGACGCCGACTGCGTCAGGAACGCTGCACCAACAGCAAATAAAACCAGGAGGTGATGATTGCCACTGGCCAATCAGCGCTCAGACGGTGGGTGGCGTCCCGCCCCCATTTCTGCCCAGAGGTTTCTTACTTGCTAATGTTCGAGGCTTCAGTGACTGAATCCACTGGCCTTCTCAAAAAGTAGTCCGTTATCGCTTGTGTGTAAAATTTTATATGCGCCAGTAAACCAAGCCATCTTTGGTCACCTCCCTTATTCTAATACACACACACACACACACAGGAGGGTCCGTTTGAAGTTTTTATTCCCTTTTTATCTTCCACAACCCCTGGTGATTGGCCCGTCTGGTTCTTAATTTCTGAGGCCTCACTTCACACCTGGATAATCCATTTGCCTTAGTGTGCGGCTGAGGCAAGAGGACTTGATCCATTCCCTATTCCCCCCAGTATAGGAAGGATGAGGATGAGACTGTGCGGGTAGTACCCCAGGAAGTTGTAAAGAAAGACTGGGGCCGGGGATTTAGTGCAGTGGTACCGTGCCCGCCTTGCAAGCACAAGGTCCTGAGTTCAATCTCCAGTACCAAAAAGAAAAGAAAAAGAGTGTCATGTAAAGTCGGGTGTTCACTTCTGTGGGAAAGAAACAACCTCTGATTTCAGAAGGAAAGAGAAAATTGGGGCTGGCACAGGTCTTCATCACTGCCTGATTTGTGATCCACCTCTTTTTTTTTTTGTAACAGGGATCGAACTCAGGACCTTCCTTGTCCTTGCGAGGCAGTGTGATCCACCTCTTTATATCCTTAGGGGCCCTAGTCAAGTCAAAGGCCAAGAGTTATTTCAATATTTAATGCTGTCAGTGATTAGATATTCTGGTTCTTCCCACCCCACCCACGATCATTTTCCATTCTCTTGATCTTTGAGGAAATGCCTCAATATCTTAGGCAGGAACATAAATCTCTGTACAGTCTGATACTCAGGCACGAAGGATGAGGTGCTTATGCTACTTGATTCAAACTATTTATCTCTAGAACCATCATTACTGTTTCAGCACCAAGAATGTGTTAAGATTTATCCAGTTAGCGCTAAATTTTGTCAGACTAGTCTCACTCAACATCTGTTTTGTTTTGTTTTGTTTTGTTTGTTTTATTGTTGCTGCTGTTGTTTTTGGTACCAGGAATCAAACTCAGGACCTTGTGCGTTCGAGGCAGGGAGGTGCCACTGAGCTAAATCCCTGGCCCTCAACATACGTTTTTAAAAGACTATATTTAACAGATGTAATCAAAATATATTTTAACATAACTATCACTTAAAACTTGGACAATTTTTCAAAAATGAAGTTTTTATCCTTGGTACCAGGAAAAAAAAAAAGAACTGTTTTTTAAACATTTAGCATCCATTTTTGGAGGGGACAGATTCTTATTGCTTTCAGGTATTCCAATAAAATGGTTCTTTATGGGGAAAATACACACACACACACACACACACACATAGAGAGAGAGATATATCTATATCTATATATATATCTATATAGAGAGATATATCTATATCTATATATAGAGAGAGAGAGATATATATATGCGAAAGCAACCGTTGGTTAAGAAAAAGTAAATTCTGATGAGAACTGAAATTCAATATTGAGGAAAAGATAAATAATATATGAAAGAATTTAATTCAAAAATCAAACATAAAGAATAAAAAAGAACAAATATGGTTCAGTAAACATTATTTCTTTGATAGACATGAAATTAGTATATTCTACTTTGTGGTTCCTTTTGTAAGATCTTAATTCAATGGCAGTGATACACTGTATGTAGGGAAAAGGCAGGAATTCATTTCCTTGTCACATAGACTTTAAATGAGTACCTACTGTGTACCAAATACTATGCTAGGTATTAGAAGTAAAATTACCCAGGTTGCAAGGAATAAGCTAGTCAAAAGAAGGGCAATGGCAACTGAAATTTAAAACTTTAAGTCTCCTGTCTCAAAAGATTCATTAGAAAGCTGAGGTGGAAAACTTTCTGTCATATGTAGTTTCTCCATATTCTCTAAATCCCATGTAATAAGATAAGGCAACAACTTTCTCAAAGTGTATTTCAAAGCAAAGCTTATAGTTAAGACCCTTCATACTTCAGAAAGAGGCACTAAATTCTCCAGTTGATTTAAAAAGAACTTATATTCAGGTTTTCGGCATTATCTCCACATTATTTGAATAATAATTTTTTAATTGATGTAGACTATATCTAGCACCATGTCAAGACTTAAAATTTTCTTTCCTAGCATGTAGTTCAGTGGTAGAGTGCTTGCCTAGCATGCATAAGGCTTTGGGTTCCATCCCTCGCATCACACACACACACACACACACACACACACACACACACGCACCTCTTTTATTTCACCAGCAGACCCAAAGTGGATCACCTCAAATCAAAAAGACTAGATTTTCATTCTTAGGTGCCAAAAATATTTGAGAATCCTATAATGTATACATAACCATCTATTAAGATAAAAATTATAAAATATTGTAGATTTTAGCCATGTCCAAGCCACACAAAACGGAGAGGAGAGGGGATGCAATATCTTCAAGATATATCATGGACTAGGATGTAGCTCAGTGGTGCAGTGCATCCATGTGAGGCCATAGGTTCAATCCCCAAAATTGCAAAAAAAAAATAATGCTATCGTGGTACTAACACATCTGAGGAAGAGATTCAATAGAGGGGTTTTCAATATACCTAACAGGATTCAGTGCAACAAGACTTCTATATTCTTTCAATAATAGCTAAGGCAACATTTATCAAATCGTGGTGTATATATATATATATATATCACTAAGAACCTTTAGGCAAGTCATGTATGATTTTTATTTTTATAGTTATTTTAGTGTTTTTTACTTCAGTATGTATTAGAAAACTATCACACCAAACATGATTTCAGAAATCAAATTGCTAATAAGGACTAAAAGGTATAATAGATAATGTGAGACAGGCAAAAAAGGAGCAAAGGGGAAGGGGAAGTGGGAGGGGTAAGGGAAAGGAAAAGGGGGAATGGAATTAATATGAGAAAATGGAAAAAAAAAGTCTTTGTAAATAGAGAAGGGTGGAGGGTTGAAGGGAGGGCAGAGGAATGGGAAAAAAATAAGAACCAAGATAGATTGCATAAAGGTAGAAATTTCCAATGATGAATGTCATTATATTGTATACCTAAAATGTACCAATAAAATTAATTTTAAAAAAGAAATTGCTTACAGTGAGGCTACACTAAATAATTTTTTAAATGTTGATTCAATTGAAGAATATGTAATCATGGCAAAAATCATGTTGATGGTATTCAGATAGTTTAAGTGTAGGAAACATTGGTGTAAATGAAAAGACTGGATCTGAGGGCTAGTCACTAGAGAGAAGTTCTCTATTGTGAGTAAATGTAGTCATCATCACTTGTTCTAATTTCATGCTCACTCATCAACTTCCTGATTAATAATTTGACTTCTCAAGTAAAGAGGTACTAGGAGGGAAAATGACATGAGTAAGACATATCAGCCTTACTTGTTCCCCATTATGATTCAATAGATTGAGATTCTGGTTTAGAAATCAGTGTTGTTTGATCTTACCTAGTATTCCTGAGAGGGGTTTACTTGTAAGCAACCAGCCCTCCAAGATGACAACACATTCAGTGACCCCTAAACACTGTTATAAATGTATTTAATGAGAGTTCACAGTCAATGAAGGATAAAAGTCAAACAGTAATCCTTAGATTAAATGGTCTTTTTGACTGTTTGCCACAGAAAAATGGTTCATCAGTGAATTATGGAATTTGGTGAAGTCACTGGGAAAACACTGTATACCAGACTCTAGCCCTTTCCATTCCCATTAGATGCTACTTACTTCTAAAAACAAACCTAACTTCTCTTGAGTCCCAAATGGCAAATAGAAACTGATTCATCAGTGTCATCACTGTCAGTCAACCAAATGTTTCTAAAAAAAAAGTACAGGGCCAGGGATTTAGCTCAGTTGGCACCACACCTGCCTTGTAAGCTCAAGGTCCTGAATTCGATCCCCAGTACCAAAAAAAAAGTGCAACACTTTAAGAAGAGCATAGTGGGGCCGGGGATTTAGCTCAGTGGTTCTGGCACCTGCCTCACAAGCGCAAGGTCCCAAGTTCAATCCCCAGTACCAAAAAAAAAAAAAAAAGAAGAAGAGCATAGTGATTTTATCCTGGGGGAAAAAAAGGATTCTCTAACCATCCACCGAAGAAGCCTACGGTGACCAACCCTTTAACAGTAATCCCAAGTGACTAGAACAGAAGCTTCAAGACTTCTTCAAATCGAGCCTAAAAAATACAGTAAGTCCCCAATTTATGAACATTCACGTTGCAACATCCATAAATATGAACAGACCTCGCATTGTGGACATTTGTAGATGTGAACAAATCGCTGAAGTAGCTCACATGTCTTCAGGACACTGTCACAGTTGTGCTGCTGTGTGCTTGCTGTACAGTGCCATAGTGTACAGTAGTACAGTGCTCAATCAGAGCCCAGGATGTCCAGAAGCAAGAGGAAAAGCAGTGGTGATGTGGAGGGGACTGCTAGGAAGCACTAAGCAATATACATTGTATATTTGTGTCAAAGATGATATTAGACTCACTTTGTCAGACTTACAAATAAACCCAATTTACAAACATACAGAACTTGTTCTTAAGTTAGGGTCTTACTGTAACACAGACACATCTACCACATTTTGTTGGTTATAAGAAAGTAATAAGACCAGTCCAGACTCAAGGAAAGGGAACTACATAGTGCCATGAAAACTGGAGACCTAGTTCACTGAAGAGACTAGCTGTTGATGATGTCCAGTGTGTGTTACTTGACTCCTTTGGCATTCACAAGTCCCTCTTAAACCCCAATAACCTGAATATTTGCTCTTTAATGTTGTCCCAAAGTTCCCGTAAGCTTCTTCATTCTACTTCATTCTTTTTCTCCTCTATGTATTTTCAAATAGTCTTTCTTTGAGCTCATTAATTCTGTCCACTGATTGGTTTATTGTTATTAATGCCTTCTTAATTTGTTTCTATTTACTTCATATTTTTTTAACCCAAGCATTTGTGTTCGATTTCTTAAATTGTTTCCATCTCTGTTAATTTTGGTGGCATATTGAGTCATATCTCTGTACTATCTTAAACCTTATTTAGTTTCCTTTAAAGGGCTGCTTTAAATTCTCTATCTGTGCCTTAACCTGTACTGGTTACTGGCTGGTCGGTTTCTGGCAACTTATTTTGACAATAAGGTCATGGTTCCCTGAGAGTTCTTGATGCTTGTTGATTCTTTGAGTATTGAAAGATTAAAAATTTATTCCAGTCTTAGCAATATGGCTTTGTTTGTATCTGGCTTTTCAGAAATTCAAGCAGGCCTATGGTCACTTCTAAGCTTTTAGCACTAGAGGGCTGTTTGCTATTGTTGTATTGCCTATATTTCAGCACTAGAGGGGGATCCAAGCTCAGATTTGTCCCAAATCTGCAGTTGGTGTGTTGTTCAGCACAAATTAGGAGACCTGTAAAAGACAGTTTGTCTATGCAATTCTATCCCAAATGCTTCATCCACAGTCACAAGCCTGTGATCGGGAACTGTGGAATTCCACCCATATCAGGAGAATCACCATAAAAAGACCAGCTCCTGCAGGCTCTTATGCCACACCCATGGCCAGAAAATGCTACAGCGCTCTCATACCCTGAGCCCACAACCAGCCAGGACCAGCACAGTACCAAGGTAGAACCAAGGTCCATACTGATATGGACTGCCTGCTGCTGAGGTGGACTTACAGCTCATGAGAGCTGCAACCAGCCATAGATGATGAAGGTTGGAATAAAAGTTCTGTAGACTGGTGCCACATGTCTTCCCCTTGCACTTGTTCCAGAACCTCTGTCTGCAGGCAGCCCTGGAGATGAGGACTGTTAGGATCTGCCTGGTCAGTGTTAGGGGTCAGCAGCCTAGCAACGAGTTCCAAGGCAAAGTCCTGTCATTATTCTGTCCTACCTTTATGAATGGAGTCTTCTTCCACACTGTCCTGCCTGAGGTTTGGGTAGTGTTGGTGAAGGCAGTCCCTTGGCCACCAAAACTGACACTAAATTGAGTCACATAAGTCTCATAGCCACAAGGACCAGCACAGTCCCAGGGATGCACCAGGCCCATGCCACAGCTGATAGTGATGCAAGGAGAAATAAGTCTGACCCACCAAGGTACAGAACTATTTCTGGTACTATAGCAGGACTAAAGCTCCATCTATATACACTGCAGGGGAAACCTGTGCTGCTAGAGGTTGGGGGAAAAGTGATAAAGACAATCTCTTGACCACAATGGCCTATGCTAGACTCCATTGCATCTGAGTCTCACAGCTGCAGGGGCCTACAGTTGGAGGGAAAGGAGGACTGACGGGCAGGCCCATTCTGTCACTGGCAATGATGCAAATCAAAACACACACTGGTCCCACTGGCATGTAGGTCTCTGCCTGATGCAGAAACAGGTTGAGAGGCTCTGTTTATGAGCTCTCACCTTTGGTTTTTGCCTCATGCTGGATCTCACCAAAGTAGGGCTGGCACTGAACACCGAGGCAAAATCTTGTGCTAGTTTTCAAGCCCTGCTCCCCAGAAGATGGGGTCTTGCTCTTCCCTCTGCTGCCTGAATTTGAAGAAGGGGTTAGTATTACTGAATCCAAATCTATTTACTTGCTACGTGAAAAGGTTGGATGACTTCAGGACGAATTTTTGGAGCAAGAATAAAGATTTATTTGGAAAGCCAGCAAACTAAGAAGATGTCAGGCTGTTGCCAATAAAGACTATCTTAACTCAGTTTACATTTTGGGCTCATTTTATCTCTAGGTAAGGAGAAAGGAAGGAGTCTTAGGTGGAGAAAGAATTGATGACTGGAGTCTCTGAGTTGTTACTCCAGCAGTCTGAACAGCGTGTGGTAAAACCAGGCAGCTGGTATGGACATAAGCACAATGTGGTGATGCCTCTACAGAACTGTGATGTTCCTGTAGAGTTTGAACATGTTTCAGTTACTTTTTGCCTTATCATCACCAAGCTGAGAAGGAGGAAAATAGAGACTAGGGAGACTGGTGTATCAATCTTGTACCATCAACTGTAGACCAACAATCCCTAAATCTCTAATGGGGCTGCAAATAATTAGGGAGGATTACATGCCCAAGCAGGCAGAGGTCTATCTAATGTGCCTAGGTACAATGTGGAGGTGGTGAGCTAATTTCTCTCTGAACTATTAGTACAACCACAGTACCAGTATTCTTGATGTGGAGCAGGGATCCTGGTCTCTGCCTGGCGCTTGGGTTCACTGTAGCAGGCCTGGTACTGGGCTTCAAATTAAAGGCCTCGGCTTAATTCCATCTCCTTCCTCCAAGTGGAGGCATCTTTCTGTATACTTCTTGGAATTCCAGGCCTATGATATAGGCAACTTTTCTTTCCCCCTTTTATTAGTGTGCTTTTTATTACAGTAAAATGAGGCACTATGGTTCCTCACTTTGCTTCCTTAGCTCTTGTGATGGTTATTTGGTACATGAATAGCTGTTCAAGCAGGTGTTAATGTATGGAGGTGATCACTGGAGGATCTTACCTGGCATCTTGCTCTACTTCCCTGGAAAGGAATTTTACAATAGACAAGATTTTAGCACACTAAACAGCCTTTATATCACAAAGGAAAGATCTCCAAAAAGAATTTGTTGCTAATGCATTACAATAGGAAGTACAAAACACTACCTGTAAAGGGTCCATTGTTAAAATAAAATTTAAATGTGACTATCTACCCATGGTTCTAGGAGGACAGAGAACAATATATATATATATATATATATATATTTTTTTTTTTTTCATCAAAATGAATGCAGGACATTTTACTTTTTTTAAAAAGCCCAGTTTCTTTTTAAAAAAGTTTTTCTACAGAGAGTGGGAAACTTACAGGCTAAAAGGGATTAGAAATAAAACCGAATGCAATGTAATGGTCTTATTTGGATCTTGACTCAAACCAACTATAAAAAAAAATTCAAGAAATTTATAAAATGATTAAATATGTTTTAAAGTAACTATTAATATTTTAGACATGAAAATGTGTGGTTATGGATTGTTAAGTCTTTATTTTTAGAAATATCCATTGGAGTGTGATTTTAGGTGAAACAAGACATGGGCCTGTGTATTTTGGTAGATACATGGAAGTTCATCAGACTCCTTACTTTCTTATATGTATAAAACTTTTCACACTGAAAGATACAAAAGTGTGCTGCCTTTTCTGGCTTTCTTTTTACCGCTATGACCAACCAATTTCTTCTCTATCTTTTTTTTTTTTTTTTTTTTTTTGCAGATTCCACCTTATTGTTAAATGTTGAGATTTCTTGGGATTTGTTCTCATTTCCTGGCTCATTCTGTCTTTGTCTTGGGCATTTTTATCTTATATACGAATGTATTACTCAAAAAAAATTTTTTAACTAGCTTGAGGGAAAAAAGGGAGGGAAATTATTGGTCATACATCTGGGAAGAATACAGAATCAAGATCAGAATTACAACAAGCAAGACCTCACTCCTAGACTTAGTACCATTAGGATTCTGTCTTTCCATGCTTCAAGTAGATATGTCTTTGTTCTACAGGTAGTTCTCTCTATGAGCCAGGGGAGATGATGTGCACTGTCAGTCTCAGAATTACATTTTCTTAGCTTAGCCATCCAATGACAAGTGAGAAACTTCAGAAAGAGAATTTCTTTCTCTCTATTCCCACACACCAACTCTAGGGAATGACTGATTCCCATCCATTCCCACTCAAGTAATCACAGCTGCCCACCTTTGAACAATCACTGTTTCTATGAGAGAATGATATAGGATGATCATATAGGCCTGGGCCAGACCAAGGTAGTAGGATCTATTATCAGAAGAAAGGAAAATGTATAGAAGAAAGGAAAATGAGCTGGCTAGTCACAGCATTTGAGATGGCATTCTCAACTTCCTCAGTCTTAGGGAAAAGGACCCCATCAGTACGTTTTTCATGTATGTCTGGACTGGGAATTACATCCCAGGTTGCATGGACTCCAGTATAGTTGCCAGAACCCATGTAGCTAAAGGCATTATTTATAGGATTATGGATGGATCTTACAGTAGTCGCTATTGGACTAGAAACTGTAGATCTATTGTTTGTGTTGGAAGGGCTGAAAATACAGCACCTTGAGTTCTTGAGATTTGCAGGGCTGGACATAGAGAAGCACAGAGTTACATTAGGACTAAAGACTGGAGATTTTACACTGCAATTATTTGGAGGGCTGGAAATTGGAGATTTCATGCTACTTAATGGACTTGAGAGAGGGGAGACCACACTGCTAGCATATGCAGGGTTGTGTGACTTGAACTCTTAGTTTTCAATATTAGGGGAGTACATCAAAGGAGTACCATGGTGACGGAGCTGTGCAATTAGAAACTGCATCTCTTAGCTACTTTTCTCATTGCTGAGACGAAATAAGCAACACCTAAAGTTAAAAGAGAAAAGCTTTATTTGGCTTACAGTTCATAGAGGTTCCAGTCCATAGTTGGCTGACTCCAAGGCAGAGTGGCATGGCAGAGGCACATCACAGGGGAGAAAGAGTCCATGGCAAAGCAAGGAAGTCAGCAGACAACAAGCAGCAAGCAATTAACAAGCAACCAACCAGCAGGGACCCTCTTTCTTCCCCTTATAGTTTATCCAAGTTTCACACCCTTAGGATAGGTAGCACTCACACCCAGGGTGGGGCAACCTTAATCCTACCCTGAACTATGTCAAACCAATCAGTGGACTAATTTAGTAACCACACACTTTTGATCCCTGCATTGCACACTCAAGATCCACCTCAGAAAAGCCCCACTTATGACCACATGAGCCTTTTGGGGGAGGGGAACATCTAAACACAAGCTATAACACTGCCAAAGCTAGCTGTGGTGTAGGACACAGCATTGATTCCAGGAGGCTACAAACTGAAGATGTCATGTTTAGAGGGCTGCACACAGAAGGGCTCTTCTCATGACAGATGCTAGGGCTTTTAACAATGGCACGCATGACCCCACCATTCATGGAGCTCCTGGAGTCAGACATACAGAACTCAAGGGCCTGCTGACAGTAGTGAGAGTCCAATGGCCATTTTCTTTGTAAAGCTCCAACAGCTGCTCTACATTTTAATAAGTATGTACTGGACTCATGCTTCCTTGCTGGTTCTGCTGATTGTAGGTGTAGTCAGCATCTCTTATAGAATCCATATGTAAACCCATGGATTCAGCTACAGTGGCTGAAAGTTTGTTAGATTCAGCTCAGTTTTACATCAGACGTTAAAATCCCAGACCAATTATCATCTTGCTGAAGGCAAAGGAGTAGTTCGTGTTTTTCTTTGTTATTTTCTTGAGCACTGTTTGGAATAGCACTGGAAACACAGCTAATGTTAACAATCTCCATATAGTTATTCTCATGGATCATCTCTGTAGGTGCTTGGGAAGAATACTCTGCACCTGAAAAACTTGACTCCACCATCTTTCCATATCTACACCTTCAGGGAAACTGGAGTAGCCTTTGATCTCCACAGCCTACTGGGCAAGGGTCTCCCCTTGCCCTCTATTTGTTGTGGCTCTTGCCACCGCTACGACACCCCTGCTGAGCCTCTCCTAAATCCAACCACATCCAGGCCAATGAGTGCCACTCTCTCTGCAGTAGGAGAGACTGAACCAGCAATGCTCCTGTACCCAGATAACTGCACAGGCCTCTTCTGAGCAGCCTAAAGTTGGTCCATGTCCCTAAGGCCCAATGACATCTGGCTGTAGGTGCAAAGAGGAGGGGGTGGGGCAGGGCCCCAGGGTAGGTAAAAAAGGAAGTGAGGGAGCAAGAGATGGTAGAGGAGTCCAGTATCCTTTTCTGACCTTTTGATCTAAAGTAATATCCTCACTCTGTTATATTGTTTCATGACACCCAGTTTATGTAGTAGAACTTTCTTTTTAAATTTTATTTGATTTACCATTAAACAAAATGTTTATTTTTTATTATTTGTTTCTTCCACTTGAATGTAAGTTCTTTCATAGAAGGGATCATACTGGTAGTCCCAGCTACATGGAAGGCCTAAAAGGGAGGACCACTTGTCGGGAGCGATGCTACGTAATTTTAGGGTAAAGTCATTTGGTTAGCCTAGTTCTCCTGCCTACAGCCCAGCTATGGAATTCTGAGACATAATTCCATTTTGGCCTCCAGTCACAACTGAGACCTCAATGATTCGGTGATGCTGTGATTCTCCAGGACAAGATTACACCAGCTGAAGACATCCTGGGAGAAACAAAATCTTGATCTACTCAGTTCCTCATTGTTCTTGGATTGTTACATCTTATTTATCAGGATGTACTGAACTCTCTGCAAGTCATTTGTTACATTTGTTTCTCCCCATGGACCCAACAAAAGGTGCGGTAAGCTGGGGGCTTTCCTCTTTGCCACCCAGAGCAGCACTGATCAGACCCAAAGCTCAGCTTCTTCTCAGTCTCATTTTTCTACCTTTCCTGTAATTCACCTTGTGCTGTCATGGCTCGCAGGAGACTAGGACTTACTGCTGAGGTTCTAGTAATACACCCTTTCCCTGTTCCCTACAACCACTTGAGTCCAGGAGTTCGAGACAATTTCTTTAAGTAAATTTTTATTGCTAGTAAAAACAATACTGAAAAATAAAAAGAGTAGGTGATTCAAAACTAGATTAATATTCATATGAATTATTATGATCAACTGCTACGCAATCCTTATGACCTACATGTACTGTATAATCAACTGTCACTCTTCCTGCATAAAATAAAACAAGATACAATATCACTGTTTTTGTTTTTCATTAAAAATGTAGGATCTGGGGATTTAGCTCAGTGGTTAAGCCGCCTGCCTTGCAAGCACAAGGTCCTGAGTTTGATCCTCGGTATGGGAAAAAAAAAAAAGTAGGATCTGGGAATGATGGCCCCTGTCTATAATCCCACCACTTGGGAGGCCTGAGGCAGGAGGATTGCTGGAGGCCAGCCTGGGCTTTACAGTGAGTTCAAGGCCACCCTGAACTACATAGCAACACCCTGTCTAAAAACAAAATGAATTTAGGATACAGCTGATCATTCAGTCTCCTTCTTTGAGTATGATAATTTGTGGGAGTTGTGGATTCTATTATCTTCCATCAAAGAATATTGACAAACCATAGACTAAAACCTCTAAAATTGTCAGCCAAAATAAACCTTTCCTGTTTTTAAGCTTTTTTATTTTTGCTACTTTGTATTTTGTTATAGTAGTGGAAGGTTGACTAACACATCCAATCTTGGACTTTCAGCATACAAAATTGTGAGTTAAATAAACTTCTTTGTTTTATATATTACCCAGTCTCAAGTATTTTTATAGAAACAGAAACAGATTAATATAGTATTTTCTATTCAACCTCAATTGGTTTATTCAAAACTCTTCCCAATTACCACTCTTCTTTATATACCATTTACTTTTCAAAAAATTTCTCTATTTCATCCAGTTTATCTAATTCATTGGTATATAATTGTTCATAGTATTCTCTTACAATTATTTTTATTTCTGAAATGCTGGTAATAATGATCCCACTTTCATTTCTATTTTTAGTAATTTTTCTTTTCCTTTCCAGTGTAGCAAAAGGTTTATTGATTTTGTTGATCTTTTGGAAGTACCAATTTTTGGTTTTCTTTATTATCTCTATTGTTTTTCTATTCTCTATTTCATTTATCTTCAATTTTTTAAAATTTTATTTTATTGGTACATTTTAGGTATACAATATAATGACATTCATTACTGCAAATTTGCACCTTTACATAATCTCTCTTGGTTCTTATTCTTCCCCCTTCTCCTGCCCTCCCTTCAACCCCTCCATCCCTCCCTATTTACAAAGACTTTGTTTCCATTTTTTTCCTTTTCTTGTATTTTTTCTTTTTCCTTCTTTCCTTTCTCGTACCCCTCCCGCTTCCCCTTCCCCTTGGCCCCTTTTCTTCCTATTTCACATTATCTATTATACCATTTAGTCCTTATTTACATTTTTCTGTTTCTCACACTAGAGAAACTATTCAGTATTTACACATCTGTGTCTTATTTATTTCACTTAAGAGTACCACCTCAATGTGCATCCATTTAGCAATAAATGTCTCTAATTTCTCATTTTTTCTGGCTGAGTTGTACTCCATTTTATTAAAAAAACACATTTTCTTTATCCAGTCTCCAGTTGATGGCCAATTGGGCTGTTTCCAAGTTTTAGCTATTACAAATTGTGCTGCTATGAACATGGGTGCACATATATCACTGTGGTA
>NW_004624759.1:3596288-3616420 GCF_000247695.1 Heterocephalus glaber
TTTTTTTAGTTTTAAAATCTATTTAAATTTTTGAACCAGCATTCACATGGCTGAAGTATCAGGCATGGTATCATGAGTTAATTGGATAGCTGTGTTAATTGCACAAGAGTGAGAAATTATATTTTTGTATAATTATAAACTCATACATACTGTTTGATTTTTTTAATTTTTATTTTTATTAGTACCATTGCACTACACAATGATTGTACTCTATGTATGGAGTTGGTGTGCATACATAATATCTTATTTACTTTTTGTCATCCCATTTTACTTCTCTTTCCTCCACTCCTCCTCCATCTCTTGGTTCTCTTACCTTTTCCAAAAGGCCTATCTCTCTATTTCCTATTATCTTTTATTTTACTCTTTATTTATAATTTGCATTTCTCTTATAAGAGAAACAATGTGATATTTAAGCTTGTGTGTCTGATGTATTTTATTTAACATCATAGTCTCAAGGTACATCTATTTTCCTACAAATAACTCAAGTTTATCCTTCTTTGTGGCAGAATAGTACTCTACTGTGTGTAAATATCACATTTTCTTTGTCCATGCATCTGTTGATGGACATATATGCTGCTTCCAAGATTTAGCTATTGCAAATTGTGCTGATATAAACATAAGTATGCATGTTTCACTATTATATGATATCTTTAACTCTTTCAGGAAGATATCTAAAAAGGGAACAGCTGGGTCAAATGGAATTTCTATTTTTAGTGTTTTGAGGAATCTCAATACTGATTTCCATGATAGTTGTATCAGTTTACATTCCCACCAACAATGAAGAAGGATTTCTTTCTCCCTATACCCTCATCAGCATTTATTATTGGTTGATTTCTTGATGAAGCCATTTTTGCTTGAGTGAGATGAAATCTCAGTGTTGTTTTAATTTGTATTTCTTGAATGGCTAGTGATGTTGAACATTTTTCATGTATTTCTTGGCCATTTGTATTTCTTCATCTGAGAATTGTCTATTCATTTCGGATGCCCATTTTTTAAAGTGGGTCTTTAAATTTTAGGGGCCTAATTTTTCTTTTTTAGTTCTTTGTGTTCTAGATATTAGTCCTTTGAGGAACAGCTGGCAAAAATTTTTTTCCACTCTATATGTTGTCCCTTTCCTCTGTTGGTGGTTTCCTTTGCTGTGCTTTTTCAGTGTGACATGATCCCATTTATTTATTCTTGGCATTAGTTCTTGTACAACCAGCATTTTGTTCAGAAATTCTTTGCCTACACCTATGTCTTCAAGAGTTTCACCTATTTTGTCTTCCAGCAGATTAAGTGTTTCTGTTTTAATGTTTAAATCTTTCATCCATTTTTAATTTAATTTAGTACATGTTGAGAGATATGAGTCTAGGTTCATTCTTTGGTGTGTGCATAGCCAGTTTTTCCAGCACCATTTGTTAAAGAGGCTACCTTTTCTTCAGATAAAGGATTTGGTCTCTTTGACAAAGACAACATAGCTGTGTGTGACTGGAGTTGTTTCTGCATCATCTATTCTGTTTCATTGATTCATAAACCTGTTTGTTTGGGGTTTATTTGTCAATAACAAAGCATCAAGTGCTCATAGGTGGGGCTTCTGGGAGTGCGATACTGGACTAGACTACTGATTGGTTTAGCATAGTTCTAGATGTGGATGATGGATTTACTAAAGGGGGAAGACCCACCATGCATGTAGGTAACACAAACCAACAGGCTTGCAGCCTACACGGAATAAAAAATGAAAGAAGGAAGTCACATTGCATCCAGCCTCTCATCTACTATATCCCTCTATCATACTGCCCTGCCTTGGAGACAGACAATTATGGATTGAAACCTCTATAAACTGTAAGCTAAAATAAACTTTTCCTCCTTTAATTTGTGAGTGTTGGGTATTTTGTTCCAGCAACAAGAAAGTAACTAAGACAGGTTTTGCTGCTGGAGAAATGAGGTCATTGCTGTGATTATACCTGACCTTGAGGTTCAGAAGCCTTGGGATTTTTTGGAAGCATTTTGTTGCCTTGTTTTCTTATGTTTTTGTTGTTATTTTTTGTTGTTGTTTTGTGCTGAGGTTTTTGGCTGCTTGTAGTGGAATGACTTGTTGGTAATATGAAGATCTCTTTAGTTAGTGTCTGCTTTTCAGTGATGCACTCTAGGTGTGGCTAACTATAGGCCATTGCCTATGTCGGATGACATTTGTTAATTTAGGGTGGAGGATACAGTGTAATTGGCCCAGCAACCAGTTCTCTGGGAATGGACTGCAATATTGTTAATAGCACAAAGGTTATCAGAATATTGGCATACAGAGAAAACCTATTAATAGCAGCCACTATCCCACCCTGACAATAGCAACTAAATCAGCAACAATAATAGTGTCTAAGATAAAGACTGGATATTTACATACCATAAGAAACAATAATGTACAACCCTTAACAATAGAAAAGAGATCTATAACTATAGTATAAACACTAAGATAAATCAAACATTGATATAGATATTTAGTAGATACAAAACATCTACTAAATGTGACAGTATACCTCCACTAACAATAGAAAAGAATTCAGCATTAATAGCACAAAGTTAACTGTCTAAAGATTAATAAAACTTCAACTTTCACTGTTGGTTACAACAGTGAAAACGGAAGGAGAATAGGAGAATGAAAGAAGAAAAAGTTGAAAAATTAAGCCATAGACAATCAGGAGGAGAGAAAAGTGAGATAAAGGATACTGTTAAGGAGTAACAGGAAATGTGTAGACTTAGATAAGATAACAGAAAAATACTAACAAGAAAAAGAAGAAAAAAAGAATTAAAGTATTAAAAGGAAAAACAGAAAAAAAAGGAAAATCTTCCTACCCCCCAAAAAACAATGAAAGATAACAAGAAAAACAAAGGGTCCAAGAAAAAATATTTTTATTTGCTTAGTTTAGTTTTGTTTTGTTTTTGAGACAAGGTCTTGCTATGTAGTTCAGACCAGCCTTGAACTCACTATGTAGCCCAGGCTAACCTCGAACTCACAGCAATCTTGTGCCTCAACCTCTCAAGTGCCGGGATTACAGGTGTGTGCTCTATGTATTTTTGGATGAGTGGTTTCTTTCCATGATCCATATTTTGGAATCCAGCAAGTCAGTTTTCTCAAACTAGCTTTATAACCTGAGGGGGTTATGAGTTTCAGAATCCCCTCTATCTGTTCTTGCCAGCCTGTGGGAACTGTCCAAGCTAAGGCATATCCTTGCTCATGTTGATAGATGACAAAAACAATCAGACCTCTAATCTGTGCTTAACGTAGGCAGCAGGCCCAGGATTTAAGTATCCTGCTGAATTTAATGCTTCTCAGATCCAGCCACTTCTGCAAGCAATACACACTGGGCCTGGCTTCTCAACATAGAGGGCAGGGCCTCATGTCCTTCCCAGCCTGAGTTTAAACCTTTCAGAGTGTGTGTGTGTAAGCCTGTGCCTTCTCCACAAATGTCTTTCACCCAGTCACTGTGGGAGGACAACACTGGGATCCTTGATATGAAGTTTTTCAGGTGTTTTTGTTTAGGCAGAGTCTCACTGTGCAGCTCAGGTTGGCCTTGAACTCATTGTGCAGTCTAGGTTAACCTTGAACTCACAGTGATCTTTCTGCCTCAGCCTCCTGAGTGCCGGGATCATAGGTATACAGCACCATGCATGGCTGTTTTTCAGTTGTTCTGAGATAATCAACCCCTTCCTGAAATGGTGCCAGAGTGAAAACTCTGGTGATATGGCAAGTGCTGGACTGGATTCCTTCTCTGTGGCCTGCTGTGTGAAAGGAGTCATTTTTGGAGTAAAGCCTGCCCTTTACAATAGCCATGGGCCTTTCTTGGGGCTGGTGCTGCTGGGCTGGTCTGCTGCTTCTCCCTAAAGCTTCCGACCCTGAGAACTTATTTTGTGTCTGTAGAGACATGTTCCATTCCCTAGGAGCCAGGTTAAGCTTCCAGACTGCTTCATCTTTTTCTCTGTGCTGTGGTTCATTTTTCTAACTTCTCTATAGCTTCTTGTTTTCCTTTCAGTTCTTGCCCAATTCCTAAAAATCTACTTCTTTTTTTCTTTTTGCAAAGTTGTCATTTTCCAGGTGTCTGGATTCTGAGCTGGGGAAAGACTATATTTTGCTGCTGATTGTTACTCTACCCTTGTGGTTCCTCAATTATTGTACTTTTCAACATCAGCACTCCTGTTTGGTTTTTTGTCTTAATTTCTGTTTCTTTAGTGATATCATTTACTTCTTAAAGAAGCAGATTTTCCTGTTTGGTTTTGGTTCTTGCTCATGGTCTGCTTTAGCTATTCTTTGAATATAGACATTTCTTGTTTAATGACCAATTTATGGTCCTGGTATTAGGCCATTAAATGAATTGGTCCTAAAAGGCAGAATTGTATATAGTATGCACAATATTCAGAACAAAGAAATGGTCAAAGGAAATCCAACTTGATGACTTTGCATTTATTTGCATAACTCTTACATGCAGTACTGTAATGTGTAACAGAATATAAAACTATAGTACCATTCTGAACAGTACAATCAGCAAAAATTACAGTACTATATAAAGTACTATATATATAAAGCCTACAGTCTTTATTGTGTGACCACTGAAATCTCTGCTCCATTAGTTTAGGGTCAGGTCATAATTTAACACAGATCTATTAAATTTCTTTATTTATTATTATGCCTTTATTAAATGTATATAGCTTTTAGGGGCTGGGATTTAGCTCAGTGTTTCTGCCGCCTGCCTTGCAGGCAGAAGGTCCTGAGTTCAATCACCGGTACAAAAAAAAAGAGTATATAGCTTTTAAAAAGAAAGAAAAAAAGAAATATAACCAACTACATAAAACCATTCTCAATCTTTTCCAGATAGCTATATGTTGGGGTACTATTTCAATGTTTACCCAGGCTACAACTCTGCCTTAGCCTTCACTATCTCCTTGCATACAGCTTACAAGTGAGAATTTAGGGCATTCCCAAGTTTTTCTGCACATACACATGTAATTTTAGATTCTCTGGAAAAAAACCCCAATCTTCTCAAAGCTTTAATCTCCCAAGTAACTCTTTCCCCAGACTTTTCCTTTCCAAGAGTATTGTTCTGTTTATTCCTTCCTTTGATCGTTACATCTTGCCCCCATGGTATTTTGCCCAAGACCAGAAAATGAAGGGACAAAGGTTAAAGACCTGAGAAAAACTAAATAAACTAAGTAAACTAACATCCAGGTAAGATAAAGCCTTCATGGAAGTTAGAGCTGCAAGAGGCAAAGGACTGACAATCTGATGGCAATGGCAAACAACAGCAAAGCAACCAAACAACTTCAAAGGCCAGACAGTACTTGCGTTTTTGCATGTACTCTGCCCCTTTGTCTGCCCTCCAGAGAGCTTTATATAAACTTCTGGATTCCAGTGCTTCCTTGGTACCCCCTAAACCCCTCATCTAGTGAGAGCTTTCCCCTTTGCTCTACTAAAACACACTTGGTCATTCCCCCACTGCCTGCTGTGTTCTGTCGCTTCTTTCTGCTGTCATCTTAGAATAAGAACCAGGAGCGGGGAGAGAGCTGGTGACATCCCAAAGGTTTGTGTTTAAATGCTTTTGACAAACACTGCCTTGGGAAAGCGCAGGAAAATCTAAGGCAAACCCTTGAACTAAACCTACAGGGAACAGGTCAAAATGATACAGGAGATGAAATATGAAAATATTATATATCCCAACCTGTTAGATGTCTGATGCATAGAGTTGTGTTCTCTAAAATCGAAGAATGAATTCTAGGAACAACAGAGGTTAAGAGTAGGAAAATATTTATTGATAGGATAGTTCTTGAGAGGCAGGAGGGGACCCAAATGGCTAGCCAGGTACCTCACTTTACAGGGAAGTTTCATAGAGCAAAACCTATGTGGATACAATGTGGGTTACAGTTATGATTAACCAATAAGGTTACAAGTATAGTTGCTTAGGTAATAGTGATCCAATGGGGAAACAAGACATGTAACAAGTGTGCATGGAAAGAACAAAGATTCTCTTAGGAAATGATGGGTCCAGAGATCTTGATCACTGATGTCTATCTAGACTTCATTAGGCCTGGTGTTTGTCTTTGAGGAAGCATGAAGGTCTGATCATCTCATCTTTATCTCGAGGCCTGGTCTCTAACAGATGTGTCTCTGGCCACAGTTACGACGTGTTTCACCTTTGTCCTACTCTCTCGAGAGCCTAGCCCTATCTGACTGCCTGTAATATTTTTACCTAACTTAGCTGTCTATAATACTTAGCTGTCTTATAATAGTACTTGAGAATAAGATCTATATAATGCCCTTTGGTGCCAGTAATCTACACCAGGAATACAGGCCTCCATCTTGTCAGCTTATTCATTGCTTTTGCATATTGACAGAGTTTTCAAATTCCCTACTGTGTTGTTGTTTTTCTTTCTGATATCTTCACATCATTTATTTTTATGTTTCAGCCTTGCTTAAAACTCTTTTCCCAGTCTAGAATGCAGAGAAAGAGGTACATTTTTTCTATCACTGAAGCTATCAGAAGAATGTTTTGCTTATTTGAAAGCAGGGTCAAAGAGCAGTTGCAAAAGTTTTTAAACAAGGATAGCACCAGCAAAATAATTTATCTCCCCTAATGGCAACATTCACTAAATCACTGGCCTTGGAATTGCCAAGCCTTCAATGACAGAGGCAGTGCTTGGTGGGGTTGAATTCTAGATATTTTGCCATTTGGAAATTGTTTGGGTTTGGCAGGTCACTTAAGGCCAGTTCTTTACCTGTAAAATGGGAATAATTTACACTTACAGAATTACAGTAAAGTCTTAAAAAGGGCCGTTATATGTAAAATATATGGCACTCATTATAATTCGATTTGGATTTTTAAATTTGGTTCTTGATCACATTAGAATACATTGCTGGTTTTTCTTGTTTGTTTGTTTTTTAAGTGCCATTGGCTCCCCATAAGGAAGGATTTAAGGGTTACCATATGGTTTAAGGGGAATTTACTGTGGGGTTTCTAACGCATTAATTTTACTTATATTGTGTAGTTTCGTTGCCTTTGGGGAAAATTTCGGGTAGGAGGGGGCTAAAATCCCCCCTCTCCCCGCGCGCACGCCCGCCTAGATGCCTCAGTGCAGATGCAGCCCGCACCTGCACATATGCGAGTCCTTTGCGTGAAGCCTCAGGGTGGGGCTGAGCAGGAGGAGTGCTGGGCGGCGCAGAGCCCTGTGGGAGTCGTAGTAGTCCATGGCGTTGGAGTTGCCTGAGGCCGCCAGCTTGTCGTGCCCAGAACTCCATCCCCCGCCGGCCCCCGCGGCGTAGGCCATCGCCTCTTCCTGTTTCGGGGACCGGTAGCCGGGTGGCAGCGAATTGTGAGGATCTGAGGAGGGATCCTAGCCTTCTCTCCCAGTTCTCCGAGGTTGAGGGTTCGGCCGGCTCAGGTAGAGCAAGCTTTCGGTCGCCTTGCAAACTCGTCCCGTGGGAGAGTGAGGCACGAGTTAAGGCGGGCGAAGGGAGGGCTGAGCTTGCCGGGGAACGGGCTGTCACCTGGGCTGGCTAGTCTGTGATGCGGGCGGACTCGAGCTCCTTGGGAGAGAGCGGTGAGGCCGAAGCCGCGGTTGCGGAGACTGCTCCGGCGTGCGCTTCGCCCAGCTCGAGTGCGGTGAAGTCGGGGAGTCCGCGGGGTGCTCAAGCCTTAGGGCAAAGGCAGGGCTACGCCAGGTGAGCACCCCGAACCCCGGACGAGGGAGAATTAGGGGAATGGCAGGAATAGAGAGCCTTTCTTTACTCCAAGTTAGGAAGAGCTTGGGTGGGGGAGGAAGCCCGTTTGGGCTTGAACTGGAACCCCAAGATGGGCAGGCTTTTCACTCGACTCACTTGTGTGTTATCTTGATAGTGGGTGGCATGATATGATAGCTGTCTTAGAGTACTGGGGCCGTGAGGACGGGATTCTCTTCCTTTTAAATGAGAAAATTGAGGTCCACGAGTTGGAGCAGCCCAGTCATCACGAGAAAACCAATTTGTGGCCAACTTGGCTAAAACCTAATTGTCCCGATGCCTTTCTCCATCGTTGAGATCATTAGATCTGCAAACCCTAACATGTATCCCTTCCTTTTTTCTTTTTAATGCCCTGGGACCTGATAATAATCTGATAATAGGCAAATGCTGAAGTTTTTAAGCTTTTCATTAAGTCAAAGGTATCCTTGTCATAGCTTGGAGAAAAATCTGGCTTATACTACTTTCATACTTAAGTAAAAGGTTGATAGCAAATATGTCACCTATACTTTTTATACCTCTAGGATAATAAAACGTACCTTTCTTTCCCTGATTTATGCCCACTAGAGGTCTGAGAACAGTTAACCTTACGTTTCTTCTCACAATCTTACATACTGCATATCTGTTATACACATAAAATAATATACTGTTACTTGTGATTTTATAATACCTTAAGTATTTACAATAAAAGATAAATGCATCATGAGAAGATAGGATTATCAATATGAATTAAATATTAAAATAATGGTTTTTAGTACTTTTTAAAAGGATGTATGAGCATACAGGTTTCAAAAAATCATCAAGAGATTTAAGAATTTCTCTCAGGCCCAGATTTCATAGTATACTTAAATTTCATTCCTTTGCTAGTATTCTTTCTTCCTTATTGCCTTAACAAAACTTCAGAACACTTAGTGTATCTGGTATGGGAGGAGAGGGTTTTTGGTAAGAGCATTGCTCAAATCCACATTGACCTTCAGCACTGTCAGATTTAACAGCCCTTGAAGCAGTAATTGATCAGATTAGAAGCACGTTCCAACTGTTACATCAAAATTAGAGTATTCTAGCTCCTGTTAGCTGACCAGTAAATTATTCATAAGGAAGGAACTTAGATAGGTTTGCTAGTGGACTTAATACAATTAAAGACTTGTACATAAGAAAACAGATGTGCATACCATAGTGCTCCTACCAGACTGCCTTTTTTATGGTGTGGCTCCTTTTATATTGGCGCACTGCAGAAGTGGGTAAACTGACCAAATTTCACCTGGTGATGGATAGGTTTTCTCTTTACGGAGTTTTGTTGGAACACAGCCATGCATACTTACTTATATATTGCCTTTCATATAAGAGGCAGAGTTGATTACTTGCAGAGACGTGGCTGGAAAAGGCTAAACTATTTACTGTCTGGCCCTTTACAAAAAAACAATTTGTCAACACCTGGCCTAATAAACTTGAGTATAAATAAAGTGTCTGAAACATATGCAAGTATATTAGGTAATATTGATTTTCAGTTTCTGAGAAAGAACATGTAAATACTTATATGTTAGATCCACAGTCACATTTGGGCACAAGCCAGTGTATTCTATTGCAAATTGATGGAAGCATTTAGCATAGAATACTATAGATTTTTTTGTTTTGTTTTGAGGTGGGTTTTTTGGTACCAGGGATCAAATTCAGGTCCTTGCGCTTGCACAGCAGGCAGCAAAACCACTGAGCCAAATCCCTGGCCCTATAGATTTGTTTTTGCAAAGAATTTTGAAAGGAAGTTTCTGATCCTTATATGGAAAGTGCTGTTACTCTTTGAGATACACTGGTAGTCACAAACCTTTAAAAACTGTCACACTGATTTCCTCTGGTTGCTTTTTATGGAGACAAGCTTCAGTAAGGTGCTAATATTTTTTTAAAAAAACTTGGAAATATTACTCAAATCAGGTAAGCTCTTGATTCCCTTTTGGCACCTGTCTCAGTCTGTTTATGATGCTCTAACAAAGTATTTGAGACTGGGTAATTTATAAAAGGCAGATTGATAGCTGGGCATGATGGCCTATGCTTGTAATCTTATCATTCTGGGAGGCTGAGTTAGGAAGTTTGCCAGTTCAAGTACCGCCTGGGCAATTTAGTAAGACCCTTTCTTCTCGAAAACAAAGGGTTAGAGATGTAGCTCAGTGGGAAAGCCCTGAGTTCAGGTCTCCAGGTCACAGAACAAAAACAACAACAAAACCAAATTTATATTTGACAGTTCAGTTCTGAAAGCTGGGAAGTCCCAAACAACCTAACCTGTTTTATTCCCAGAAATAGATTATCTTACTTATTTTTTATTAAGCTGAAAAATAATAACTATTTCAAATTAACAGATTTCTGATAAATTAGGCATAAAAATCATTTGAAATATCTTTAGCAGCCAGGCACAGTGGCTGCTACTATACCTATAGTCCTAGCTACTCAGGGAGCTGAAGCAGGAGGATTGCTTGGGTGCAGGGATTCAAGGCCAACATGGGCAACATAGTGAAATCTTAGAGGAGGGGGTAGAAACTAAAGACATCATTAGGAAATTCTTATACTTTTCCATTTCTTTTGCATGCAAATATATTTTGACAAATAGTAAAATGTTATAAAATTAAACCAAGTTTTTTATCTTTTCTGATTTATGTAGGGCTAACTTCCTCAGTGCTTAGAATCTGAAAAAAATGACAAATGTGGATGATAGGCATCACCTCATCTCTGAAGCAGATCATGAAGTAAATCCTGGACCAATGAATATCCAGTTTGATTCATCAGACCTAAGATCCAAAAGGTAAGAGTTTTAAGGTACTTATTTTATAATTAGAATTTTTAGTGACTGAAATATAATGAATTATAACCTAACACATGTAAAACTGAGTATAAAATACCGAATTTCTTTTTCTTTTCCTGGTACTGGAAATTGAACTCAGGACCTTGGCACTGAGCTACATCCCCAGCCCCTCTTTTTTCTTCTTTTTTTAATGTAGGGTCTTGATAAGTCACTAAATTACCCAGGCTAGGCTCAAGCTCTTTGATCCTCTTGCCTCAGGCTCCCAGAGTACTAGGATTACAGCATCACACCCAGCTTAAAATATCTCATTTCATGCAGATGAAAACAACACTGAGATTCCACCTCACCCCAGAAAGAATGGCTGCTGTCAAGACATCAGCCAATAACAAATGCTGGCGGCGGTGTGGGGAGAAAGGAAATCGTCTCCGTTGTTGGTTGGCGTGCAGACTGGTGCAACCACTGTGGAAATCAGTATGGAGACACCTCAAAAAACTAGGTTTAGAGGTCCCATTTGACCCAGCTAGTCCCCTGCTGGGGATCTTCCCAAAAGAATTAAAAGAATCATACCACAGTGATATATGTCCACCCATGTTTATAGCAGCACAGTTTGTAATAGCTAAAGCTTGGAAACAGCCCAAGTGCCCATCAACTGGAAAGTGAATAAAGAAGATGTGTTTTTTTATAAAATGGAGTACTACTCAGCCATAAAGAAAAAGTAACTAGAGACATTTATAGCTAAATGGATGCATATTGAGGCCATACTCATAAGTGAAATAAATAGGACACACATTTGTAAATACCGAATAGTTTCTTTAGTGTGAGAAACTGAAAGTGTAAGTAAGAATTAAAATGATTAAAACGAATAATTGATAATTCGAAATAGGAAGAAAAGGTCCAAAGGGGTAGGGGTGGTGGGAGGGGACGGGGAAAGGAAAGGAGGGAAAGGAAAAATTATGAGAAAAGAAAAAAAAAAGGAAACAAAGTCTATGTAAATAGGGAAGGGCGCACAGGTAATGGGGAAAAAATAAGAACCAAGATGCATCATGTACAGGTACAAGCATCCAATGATAAATGTAGATGTATTGTTTACCTAAAATGTACCAATAAAAGAATTTAAGGAAAAAAAAATCTCATTTCTTACAGGGTTAATATAAATGAATGTGAGAAGAGGCTGTGAATACTACTTCCATTATTTTTTTTTTTTTGGACTGAACTCAAAATCTCTCTTGGGGAAGGGGTTGGGATAAGTTTTACAAAGTGACATGCATTAATATTACTTTATAAATGCACTTGATTCACTTAAATAAGTGTTTATTACCTGCTTTATTCAAGGTAGTATGCCAGGTGCTGGAGATACAAGAGTAGAAGTAATAGACACAGATCAGCCAGGGCAACTTAGTGAGACCCTGTCTCAAAATTAAAAAAAAAAAAAATTTAAAGAAAAAGAAAAAAAGACTGAGGATGTAGCTCAGTAGTAAAATGTTTGGCTAGCATATGTGAAATCCTGAGTTCAATCCCTGTTACTACAAAAAGAAAAGAAGAAAAAAACACACTCCACAATCTTATAACTTTTTAATTTTTTTGGTACCGAGGATCGAACTCAGGACCTTGTGCTTGCAAGGCAGGCGGCGGCACCACTGAGCTAAATCCCGGTCCCAACACAATCTTTTAAGTCTTTACCTTCTTCGAATTTAAATGTCAGCAGAGAGTTTACATAATTTGAATTTAAGTTTTATTTCACTTTATACCTAGAAAACCCAAAAGAATCCACTGAAAATATATAAATAGTTGGGCTAGAGATATTGGGCTAGAGAGTACTTGTGCCTAGCATGTGTGAGGCTATGGGTTCAATCCCCAGTTTAAAAATATATATATATATATGCATACATATACCCACACATGTACATGCACACAAACATATAGTAAGAAAACTCACTAAATAGGCACAAAATAAATAACCTTCCAATGAGAAAATGTAATGGAAGAAAAAATGCATTGAAAGTCTTAAGAATGTGCAAAATCTATATGAGAAAACTTTTAAATGCTCATGAGAGACATAAAACAAAATTGAGTATTTTATGAAATCTGAGATAATGATGAATATAAATTACATTTTAAAAATATAACGCTAAGAAAAACTGCTACCAATACTTCTGGTAAAATAATCTCTTAGGAGTTAGAATGTTTATTTTGTATTTACTGAAGGAACTCTTAGAAGTATTTAATATTTTAATCTCCTGAATATCTGTTTGAATCTGTTTCATGGATTCCATTTCTTTCTTATGTTGGGCGATCATGGTTTCCATTTCTTTCTTATGCTGGGCACTCCTGGCTTCCAGCATGTTTCTGAGCTCATCTGTTTTTATCAGTTTCTGTTCTAGAGCCTCTAATCATGTCTTTCACTCTGCTCACCATCTCTGTAGTTATCTGGGAGATTATTTCTGCTTTGAATTTTTCTAGAGCCTCATTCATCTGTTTTGTTGCTTCCTGTCCTATCAGTTCAGGGTGTCCAGGTGGTTGATTATCAGACTTTTGTACCTCATTTCCCCCAGAAATTGCCTTTTGTGGGATGGAAGTCTGGGTTTGTGACTTGCTTAAATGCCTTCTCATTTTTGTTTTTGGTACTGTCCCTGGTTTAGTTCCTGGGTTGACATTATGAAGTTGTTTATTGTAAGTATCTTTGTTGATCTATTTAAAACCCTTATGGAATGATTGCTTCTCAGAGGTGTCTACCAGATATAGCTGGTCTTTAGGTTTTGAGTCTCTAATGACTCTGAGGCTATCTCATTTTCATTATACCAGGAAGGAAAACTGTTCAGATCAATCACGACACCTTAGCCCAAGTCATACAATCAGCAACACCATAGCATCAGATACCTCTTAAAGAATGACAATTTGTGGTAGTTATTAATCTATCACCTTTAAAAAATAAAGGGCCTCCTTTAAGGTGTGTCTCTGCTGTCACAATAGACAATGTGGGCAGCAGTGGGCAGTTATAAGTCAATGAGTCTCAGTAAGCCAGTGACAGACCCGTGAGATTCAGGCAGATTTCTGGCTGCAAGTCCCAAGTTGAGCTCCCTGGCCTCCTGCAGGGTTGTACTCTGCAAGTTTCTACTGCAGGTTTCAGCTGCTTTTCCCCTGAAGAAAGTCCAGTTTCCAATGGGAGCTAATAATCCCTCCAATTTACCAATCATGGTGGTCTGGTCTGCCTTTACTGCAGAGATTCCCTTCACTTTTCTAGTGGGCTTGTTTTCATCAGGGAGCCTGAGACAGGCACTCTCTCTGTTGTTCACTTCTGGAGCTCAGGACAATGGCTTTTGTCCCCCTGTGCCTCTGCAGTGTGTAACGAAGTAGCTGCACAGCCAAAAGGCCAGAGGCCAGGGGGGTGGTGGTGGTGGTGTATTGTTGGAGGCACCCGCGCAGCCCAGCCATCAGCTGGTGAGGGGGTGGGTGACCTCCTCACCCTGTCCTGGTGGCTGGTGGAAAGCTGGTGGAGCAAGCCTGAGCAAGCAGGTCCCGGTCAGCCTGCAACCGCTCGGCCCTACTCGGCCCTGCCTGCTCCGTTCGGCCCAGCCGTCAGCTCTGTATTTAATATTTTATCATTTATCTCTTGTGCAATTATGAAAAGAAAATAGATACAAATATATCAGGTAAGATATTAGTGACAATTCATACTTAGAATCTGATTCTTTTGAATCACTTTTTGACCTGGAGTCAACAAAGTTGGTGTGTTAGCTCCCACACAGAATTGTCCTTTGTGCTATTATTGATGTGGCATTTCTTGATTTTCCTTCCAAATCACTGACTACATTTTGTTTTGATACTTGCACTTTCCTGATCTTACCAGAAGGTGTCACAGGTTTGCTTTTAAAAACATTACTCGTGTTTCTTCCTCAAATGATTTGACTACTGAAATGACCAGGGATGGTAGTTATTTGTCATGCCATACAGAATAACTGTTGTTCAAATTGCCACCTACCTAACAGTAAATTAAAAGGTGTTCTAGATAATAAGCTAGATCCTTATTTAGAAATATTTAAATGTCTACCTTAGAATCAGTAACATATGACATAATTAAAAGGCGTATTTTACTGTCAGTGGAAAGATTCTAAAATAAAGATGTCATGCTCTTTAAATTTTAATCCATAAATGCAATGTGATTTTTTTCAAAAAATGCCAGCAGCAAATTCCAAAGCTTATATGGACCAGTAGTTTCACTTTTAAGTACTAATTCACAATGACGTATGTACACAGTTGTTAGTATAGTATTTTTTATAATAGCAAATATTGAAAGCAACCAAAATGTTTTTTCTTATAGGACTGGATAAATTAATTATGGCACACTCATAAAATGAAATATATTTCATCCTATCAAAAAGGAAGGGACTTTATTACATATCAAAATGGAGCAACTTCTACAACTTGTTTTGTTAAGTGATAAAAGTGAAGTACAGAGCAGTATGTATAGACTGCCAGCATTTGGATAAAATAACACATCTTATATAATGTATGTATAAATGCAGTCCAGGGGTATAGATAGAAAACTGAGAGAGATTGCCCCTTTTGATAGAAGTTGAGTGCTTGGGGCTGGGGATTTAGCTCAGTGGTTCTGCCTTCTGCCCGGCAAGCACAAGGACCTGAGGTCAATCCCCGATACCAAAAACAAAACAAAACAAAAAAACTGAAATTGAGTACCTGAGGTAGGACAGTGTGGCAGATACTGTAAGGTAATACCCTGTATAATTATTTAGTGACCCCTTTTTGCTGTTAGCAGAATCCTAATTTAGTTAAGTGTTCAGTAATTCTCAATAGAGGAGATGAGGAAGGATTGATATAAACTTATCTTGTTAATTTTGTTTCCATTCTGTAAACTTTATCACATGAAAAATATATCTTTGTCATTTATAGTAGTCATCAGAAAAGATAATGAGTTAATCTTGTGATTCTCACTTGTATGTTTCAGTGTTAGTAAATATTAGCACTAATGAATGCTTAGGGTTTTCTTGAAACCTCTAAATTCTATGATAAATAATTGACCACTATGACAATAGAACATAGGTCATTAAAGTGCATTCCATTTCAGTAAATAGGCAGGAGTTCAAACAGTGCTGTGAAAATTTAACAGGGTAGATTTAATGGAAATATAGTTGCTATAATGAAACTTGTCAAAAAGAGAAGGCATCAACTGTTTACAGTTATGGCATAACTACCTAGGTAAGCATGTTTTAAAGAAGGCAGATACGTATAAGAACTTAGCAGTCCTTAATGCTAATTTTCTTGTGAAATAGTTTCTGTTTAAGAAAAGAAACTATTTTATGAGGAAAAAAAGTGCGAATACCATGGAACATTGTTTCTGTTAAAATATGGGTTACTTTATTGTGTATTTGTAAGTGAAACCCAACAACACATTGAGTGAAAAAGATCTATTAGAAGCATCAACTTAGACAACTGTTTCCTAAACCATCACTTTAAAGTCATCTTATGACTTTGGTAATATCTGGGTACCACATATGAAATATAAGTTAAATGTTTCTTAAAAATCTATTTACTTTTTTAACTCAGGGTTTATCACCATCACATATTTGTGAAATGATGGATTTGAAGTGTTGTTTATAGTTTTTTCTTACTATACATTGCAGCCAATACCAACTACTTAACATAGTATTTATGCTGTGGCACTTAAACTTGTTTTATGTGTCATCACACTTTGGGAATCTATCTTTGTCTATCAAGAGTATAGAACTCTTGGTATTTGTAGATTGTGTACTTCAGTTTAGCATGTGTCTTCCTATTCCACCAGGTGGCACTTAAAACCTTATATGTAGCAAGTAGTTCAATGGCAAAAATTTTAATAACTGCAGTGGACTGAAGGATAGTATGGTGGATCTGCTAATCATTTTCATGGAAATAAGGTCTAAACTTAGATGAAGGACCTTGCCTTTATAGGAGAAGAATATAAATATCATAATCATTTGAATCCTTTGGGGAACTTTTTCATACTGTCCAGGTCTTCTTTTTACTCAGTGTGCTTCCCCTCTCTTTATTTTTCACCTTGTTTGAGGTAGAGTAAAGAATATGTATGGAGAAAAAAAGGTTTAGAAATCTCTCATATTGTATTTTATATATTCCATTGGCAATTGCCAATCTAAGAAATTGTTTTCTTGCTCTTCGCAGACTTTATGGTTACCAAAAATAGAGCTGGTATTCAGAATTGCTTCATATTCTGGTGCTGGTCTTGAACTATGCCCTGGAGGAGTTTACCATTCCAGTTAGCCTAGGTCCAAATTGTGAAATGATTCATTAGCTTTTGAGCCTTTTCTTTCTTTTTCAGTCTTCCTTAGTTTCTTCTTTTACTTTTCTCAGGACCAAGGGGTTTCATTTTTTCTGTATTCCCAGTGTCACCCAAGGCAGGAGTTCATTCAGGCTTAACCTCCCAGGAATGCTTTATACACCATACTTTTCTTACACCCTGTATCCACCAGTATTTATCTGTCCTGTTCTTCTGTTTTCTTGTCACTTTGGTGTTAGAATGGAAAACAATCTGATGTGACAGAAACTTAGTCCATTACTTTTCCATAGTGATTTGCATTTTTAACATGGAGAATCCTGGAAATATAAAATGCTAACTTAAAAGTTCAAGATTTTTCCAACTGGTAATATTTTAAGTGCACTAATAATAATGGAAGAAGTAGATATTTAAAATACATAGGATTTCTCATGTCTTTCAGACATACTAGGCATGGTATGTCTTATTTTTTCAGAATGTGTACAAGACTGTGCATCTGTAAACTGGTCTCTTTCTGTTCACTTGTTATTAATATTGTCACTGTAGAGCAGCTTGATTTGACTCTCTGGTACTTGTAGCTGTAAAGAGAGTGGAGAGGACAAAAAAAATCACTAAAAGCAAAGTGAGTTTATCTAGAATGGGTGAGAGTGGATTGTGGCCCAGTAACAATGATTAGAAATGATTACCGAGACTTGTTGATTTTGTAGTTGGGGATTGTTATGGTTTAAACCTAAAATGTCCTCTTTTTTTTGGTACCAGGGCTTGAACTCGGGACCTTGCACTTGTGAGGCAGGCAGCAGAACCACTGAGCTAAATCCCTGACCCTAAAATATCCTCTTAAAGTCATATGTTCAGAGATAGGGTTTTTGGAAGGTGATTGAATTGTGGAGGGACCATACTCATCAGTGGATCAGTCCACTAATATGCTCATGGTCAGTGTGCTATTGGGAGGTGGGACCTGGTCAGAGAAGGTAGGTCACTGGGGACATGACCTAGAAGGGTAAATTATTTGTCCCTGGCTCCTTCTTCTCTCTTTGCTTCCTGGCTGCCCTGGGGTAAACAGTTGTCCTCTGCCATACCCTTCAATCATGCCATTTGTGCCTTGGAGCCAGCCAACCATGGACTGAACACCCTGAAACTGTGAGGCAAATAAATCTCTCTTCCTTTAAGTTTTGTCAGGTATTTTGTCCCAGGAACAAGAAGGTGACCAATACAGGGATTATATAGATGTACAACAAAATAGAAGAGCTTGGGCCAGGTCTATGGCTTAGCAAGCATAAGGCTTCCATACAGGAAGGAAGAAAGCAGGAAAGGGAGAGGAAGAGGGAAGCAGAGCAGAAGAAAAGTAGGTAGGAAGGTTAGT
Organism: Heterocephalus glaber; assembly: GCF_000247695.1. Next base: position 3,614,464 of record NW_004624759.1, read on the forward strand.
TTTCTCAGGAGGGTTGGTTTCCAGAGCTAAATAAATCATATTTTCAGGAACTTATCATTAATGTTAAATATATGGACAAGGATTCCTTCCATACCCTTTCCTTTCTTCCTCTGATTTTTCCCTGCTCCCTTTTCTCTCTACCTTTCTTCTTTCCTACATGAGCTGACTTACATCTCTTTTCTCCCACATTCCACTGTTATTTTTTCCCGTAAGAACTATGTATCTCTTTGGTAAATTCTTTTTTTTTTTTTTGCTACTGGGGATCATGGGACCTTGCGCTTGCGAGGCAAGCAGCGGAACCACTGAGCTAAATCCCTGGCCCCTCTTTAGTAAATTCTTAAAGAGAAGAATCTTAGCCTTGGAGTTAGAGATGCCTTCAGTCTAAATATGACTTTCTTAGGGCCGGGGATTTAGCTCAGTGGTTTCGCCACCTGCTGCGCGAGCACAAGGACCCGAGTTCAATCCCTGGTACCAAAAAAATAAAAAATAAAAAATAAAAATAAATAAATATGTATGCATGAAACACAAGTGCACCCAACTATACAAAACAAATAATAACAGACATGAAAAATCAAATAAGCACTAATACAATAGTAGTGAGGGACTTCAGCACCACACTGTCACAAATAAATAGATCAAATAGACAAAAAAAAGCAATGAAATACTAGAACTTAATCAAACTCTTGAACAAATGAACTTAACAGATGTTTACAGAATGTTAACCCCACTAAATCAGAATACACATTCTTTTCAGCTGCACATGGGTCGTCCTCCAAAATAGACCACAAATTTGCTCATAGAACATGTTTAAGTAAGTGCAAAGGAATTGAAGTTATCCCCTGTAAATTATCAGACCATAGTGTGCTGAAATTGGAGATCAATAGCAAAAGAAACTTCAAGAATTTCATAAACACATGGAAATTGAACAACACACTTCTTAAAAACCAATGGGTCACAGAGGAAATTAAAAAAGAAATCAGACAGTTCCTACAATTAAGTGACAAAGACAATGCAACATATTGGAATCTATGGGACATAATGAAAGGAGTCTTATCAGGGAAATCCAGAGCAGTGAATATTCATATTAGGAAAATAGAGCAAGCCCAATTAAACAACCTGATGGTGAAACTCAAGCTTCTAGAAAAAGAACAGAACAAACCCAAAGTTTATAAAAGGGAGAGCAGAAATTAGTGCAAGGAGGACTGAGAGAATGATGCAAAAAATCAATGAAGCCAAGAGTTGGCTCTTCGAAAGAATAAACAACATTGACAAACCCTTAGCCAACCTTATCAGAAAAAGGAAAGAAAATGCCCAAATCCATGCAATTAGGAATGAAAAGGATGAAATTAAAATGGATCCAGCAGAAATCCAGAGGATCATCAATACCTACTTCAAGAACCTATATGCCAAAAAGATGGAAAACACAGAAGAAATGGACAGATTCCTAGATAGTTATGAATTAACAAAGCTGAACAAAGAAGAGCTAAATATTCTAAACAATCCAATATCCATCAGTGAAGTTGAAAATATAATTAAAAACTTAACAACTAAGAAAGGCCTGGGTCCTGATGTCTTCACTACTGGATTCTAAAAGTCATTTGGAAAGGAACAACTACACTACTGTTTAAACTCTTCAATGAATTTGAAAGGGAATCAATACTCCCAAATTCATTCCTGGAAGCAAGCATCACCTTGATCCCTAAAGCAGAGAAAGACCCAACCAATAAAGAGAACTGTAGGCCAATCTCACCAATGAACATAGATGCAAATATCCTTAATAAGATAATGGCAAATAGAATACACAAGATCATCAAGAAGGTTATACATCCTGACCTAGCGGAATTCATCCCAGGGATGCAGAAATGTTTCAACATATGCAAATCAATCAATGTAATACACTATATCAATAGAGCCAAGGACAAAAACCATATGATCATCTCAATAGATGCAGAAAAAG
>NW_004624759.1:3621330-3632205 GCF_000247695.1 Heterocephalus glaber
TGACTTTCTTAGATTAGAATCTTATTTCTAGTCTCATCGGGATCCTTTTATTCTCCCAAATTTGTTGTTCTTTTAAATTTTTCCTTCTTCATCTCCTTCCAGATATCTTTGTTTGCTTAACTGTCCTCTTGTACCTATTATCTACTTGACTGAATCACATCTCTCTTTCCTAGATCTGTCTTGTTATGATTTTACTTTTTGTTTACTTGCCTAGAAGTTAGTGTGCTTTATCTTCTTCTCTCCCTGTCTCATTAATATTATTTGGAAAAGCCTGAAGGAGGAGGGAGCCTGTTTGGATTTGATTAGTACTTATTAGGGCCATGTCAAAAGTGTGTTTTGTTGGGTTGAAGGGGTATGAAGGGTTAGATTACTATCTTTCTCTGTCTGCTCAATATCATAACATATCTAATCATATATTTAGTCAAAAGGGTTTTAGTCCAATAATGCAATGATGCTATAAAACCAGTGAAGCCAAATAATGAGGCTTCTTTTAACAAACAGACTTAAAACCAAACATTAAATTCATGAAGACACGTGAAATGCAAGTATCTTGTTTTTTTGTTTTTGTTTTTGTTTTGGTACCAGGGATCGAAATCGGGTCCTTGCGCTTGAAAGGCAGGTGCCGGAACCACTGAGCTAAATCCCTGGCCCACAAACATCTTGTTAAGTACAGCAAGTACTACTTCTTGCTTTGGTTTGGTTTTTTGTTTTTGTTGTTGTTTTCTAGTTAGGGAAGCACTTGGGGAAAGTGTATAAAAATGATTCTGGAAGAAACTAGAAACAAATAAATATAGTCCCATCACATAGAAGCAAAGATTGTTAAAACTTTCTTCCTAGTTGCCTTTTATGTGATGTTTTTAGATGAGACCATAGAGTATATATAATTTAATATGCTGTCTGCAGGCTTGCCTTCTTGCTTTTCTCTTTTGATTCCCCATATCCAATCTTCTCTCTTTCCCTCCCTCTTCTCTTTTTCCTACTTTCTCCTGTCTCTTTCTTCCTCTATCCCTTTATTTTGTCAGCATTCATTAATTCTCTACTGTATGCCAGACACTTTGCTCAAACACACAGTCTTTCCCTCCAGCAAGGGCCAGGGCTCTGATAAAGGGTTAAAAATATTTTTTAAAATCATATATATATATATAGATGTGTACCTTGAGAACTCATTTTTCATTGGAAAACATACTGTATTAATCAGCTTTCCCATTGTTGATACCCTCAGTTTAAAGGAGGAGAGGTTTATTTGGCTCATGGTCTCAGAAGATACAGTCCTTAGTCAGCTGGTTCTGAGGCAGGAGCATCATGGTACAGGGCATGCCAGAGCAATGCTGCTTAGTTCATGGTGACTGGGAAGCAGAGCAGGGGAACAATTCTGTCTTAGTTAATTTCCTCATTGCTGGGACAAAAATCAAATACTCAGAAGTTAAAGGAGGGAAGGTTTATTTCGGCTCACAGCTTGTAGAAGTTTCAGTCCATTCTCAACTGGTTGCAGGGCAGGATGGCATGGAAGAAGGTCATCACAGAGGAGAAACAGGCTATGGCCCAGCAGGCAGAAGGCAGCAAAGCAGCAGCAGCCAAGCAAGCCTCCCTTTCTGTTTTATCCTATCCAAACTACAAGCTTTTTGGGTGGTGTCACTCACACTAAGGGTGAGGATTCTGTATTCAGTAAATCCATTCAGCCACACCCAGAACTATTATAATTTCAGTCAGTGATCTAATAATATAACATACAGGCTTCACACTAACAGCTTCACACACTGCCCTCTCAGCAGCGTACTCCCTGGCCTCCCAGGCCTTTTTCTGAAATTTGACCTCACAGCACTTGCGTTCTGCATGCTCCTAAAACTAGCACCACATGAATAATGCCAAGGTCTTCCATTAGCTGGAGCAACAGCCGGGCTTCCTCCTCTCTTGCCTGTAGGGGTAGAGTGCCTGGATTGCTGAGTTCTGTGAACCTAATCCCAAGGAACAAATTCTCTAGGCTGCTGCCATTCTGGAACAAGGTACTCTGGAGCTCTCTTCTCAAAGCAAAGTCTTTCACCTAAGTTTGAGGCTCAAAGGCTGCCGTCTTCCTGGTTCTTGTGATGTCCTCTGGCCATCTTTTCAATTGTCTTTTTCCTTTTCAGCAACCAAGTTCTCCTTTGCTCCATCTTTGCAGGCTTTAACTTTCTGGAGTTTTCTTTCTGGTCAAATTCTAAACTTTTTAAATCATTCTGTTGGGCCCTTTGTCCTTGATTCTCAACATAGATATGGCTAAAAGGCCCCAACAGTAGCCATGCCACAGCCTCAGCATTAGACTGTTTTCAAATTTCTTCCTCCAGATTAATTAGTCTGCTGTCCTTAATCTCAGTCTCAGGCAAAGTTTCTAGACAAGACCAAAATGCAGACAAATTTTCTGCCAGAGCCTAACACACATGGTCTGGAGTCCAACAGCCAATCCAGTACTTGTTTCTAACTGAAACTTCCTGAGCCTGGTCTTTACCAACAGCATTTCTATCACCATTCTGGTCTTCTAAGCTCTGACTAGAATCTCCCATCAATTTTAGCTTACAGCATTCCAGGACATTACATTCTTCAACTGGCATCTCTAACCCTTCCCAAACTATTTCCACAAGCCAGTTCCAAAGACTTCTGAACCACATGGCCATGTAACATCACAGGATGGCCTCACTCCTGATACCAAAATCTTAGTTACTTTTCTTGTTGCTGGGACAAAATACCTAACACTCACAAGCCCCACCTATGAGGGCATGAGGCTTTGGGGGACATCTAGATACAAACCTAACAAATTCCCAAGAGGAAGGGGCCAGGGACCATCTATAGTAACCAACATCATGCCTCTATGACCCAGTCAGACATACTCAAAAGTGTACTAATCTTCTAGGTGACTCCCAGCCAGTCAGGCTGACAATTAAGCTTTGTTTGTTTGTTTTCTTTTCTTTTTTTTGGTACCAGGGATCAAACTTGGGACCTTGCGCTTGCGAGGCAGGCGCCAGAACCACTGAGCTAAATCCCCGGCTCAAATATGTTTTACTCTTCTGGTAATTTTTTTTTTTTTGGTACCGGGGATCGAACTCAAGACCTTGCGCTTGTGATGCAGGTGGTGGAACCACTGAGCTAAATCCCCGGCCCAACTGACAATTAAGCTTAACCATCACATCCCACCCCTTGTCAATTAATTGTTAGTTAATAATTCTGCCTAACATGATATAACTATCTTGCATGCAACCAAAAAATGCAATAATTCTTTACCCAGAGTCTCAATACTTCTAGCATTTTTAGAATTCCAGGTTAAAGTCTCTTCTGAAACTTAAGGCAAACTTTTAACTGTGAATCTCTGTAAAAAACAAAACAAAACAAAAAAACAAAGATACAATGGCACAGGGTAAAGATTCTTATTCCAAAAGGAGGAACAGAGTAGTAGGAAAGAGTTAAGTAAGACCAAAACCCAGTTGGGCAAACATTAAGTCCTGCAGCTTCATTGTCTGGCATGCAGGATACACAGTGCTGGGGTATTAGTTCCAGAGGATTTGGATGGACCCGTCCCAGTGACCGTGCTTGTTGCACTCTTGGACTACCTCGCTTGCTGCCTGCAGCTTTCCTGAGCAGATTCTTGGCATCTCCACAGCTTCATTACCAGAGCTTAACACACTGCCTTCTCAGGGGCTCCTACCTGACCTTCCAGGCCTTCCTTTGAAATCAGGGTGGAAGCCTTTCTGACCTCATAACTCATATTCTGCATGCCAGTAAAACTACTATTACTGAATGACACCAGGGTCTGGTGCCAGTGGGAGCAGTAGTCATGCCCCCTTGGAACATGGCGACAGTGGTCTCTTGAGTGCCTGGATGGCTACACACTATGAAATGAATTCTAGAGACCAGTTTCCTAGGCAGCCCTTCTTGATTAATCAAGGGACCCAGGGACTTTCTTCTTAGATGAAATATTTGTGCTTTTGCACCTTTACCCTGTGATGAATAGAGTTTGCGATTTCTAAGATGCCCTCAAGGCACCTTTCTTCTTGCCCTGTACAAAGTACTTGGTTTCTTCACCCCACCCCCACCACTGTACCAGCAACCGAACTCAGGACCTTGCACTTGTGCAGCACCACTGAGCTAAATCCCAGGCTCCTATTTGATTTCTTTTTAATGATGGTAATCTTCTCAATAACCACACCTCCTTTTACCCCAACTTTACAAGTGGTTCCTTTTGAGCCAAAAATTCAAGTTGTTTCAGTTGCTCTGCTCTGTTTTTTTGCCCTTGATTCTCACTATAAATCTGGCTAAAAGCAGTCATCAGAACCTGTGTCACACCCTGAATATTGGGTTGTCTTGAGATTTTCTACACCACATTAATTAGTCCACTTGCCTTAATCTTAGTCTCCTGCAAAGTCTTGGGACACATGTAAGAGGTAAGGTTTCTTTGTTTTTAATGTGTAAGGGATAAATTTTATAGGGAATTAAGCTGGATGAAGCCTTGGAACATCTGGTTATAAACATTTCTAAAGGAAAAAACTATTTAGATGCTCCCAACACCTAGAAGGGGCATGAAGGAAGAAGCTTCTTTACCAACTGTAAGTCCCTAAGGGGCCTTCAGTGATCTAGGGCTGGCATTGGCAAATTTCTTCTACAAAGGACCAAATAATAAATATTTTACGTTTTGTGGGCATTTGATCTCAACTTTGCTATTGTGGTGTGAAAGTTGCCACAAATAATACATAGTCACATGGGCCTGGCTATGTTCAACTAAAACTTTATTATAAAAACAATCCATGGGGCTGGGAATTTAGTTCAGTAGTTCCACCACCTGCCTCACAGGCAAAAGTTCCTAAGTTTGATCCCCAGTACCAAAAAAACAAAAACAAAAACAAAAAACAATCCATGGGTCCAGATCATTGGGCTCTAGTCTGCTGAATAATCCTTTGCCAAGACAAACTCCAGGGGCTCAAGTGTAAGCAACCATAGGGTCTGGTACTTCCTATTTCTTGGACCCCTAGGAATACCTCTTGCATTGTTTCTAGAGATGTTAAAAAAGTAAAGTCCACACACTTTTATTTCACTCCACACCTACAATTGCTTCTAGAAGATTCTCATCAAAATAGCTCTTTGGACAATAAAACAGCAAAGCAATTACTAACCTCTTCCTAAATGTCATCCCCTGAAGCAAACCTATTGTCTTTTGACAAACTGATCCAAAAACCACAGGTAGCACAAACCCTAGGGATAGAAACAGGCTAAGTTTGGTAGACAAGGGGAAAGCACCAGGTTTCAAAGAATAGTAAAAAGTTTTACAATAAAAATTGTCCTAATGAATCCCTGAGATGCCAAAAAAGAAATTGTTATAGGCATTTGTCCATGTTAGTAATTCTAAGTATTGTCTTAAATATGCATTATTTACCTGTGTATAATCTAAGGATATGTTTGGATATTAAGCTCTGTTTGCAATTTTAATTAAACAATGCTATGATTAGCAGTTTCTTCATAATTTTATACTGTATTGTGACCTAATAATCTAAAAATATAATTATTAAAATAAATGGTAAAAACACAATTAAGAAATGTACCAATAAAAAAATTTAAGTAATTAAACAAAAGGATATGTAAAATACATATCATTGACATATGCTAATTAAGTATAATTTAAAATATTGAGTTAAGAAAATGGTATCTGAACTTGTAAATCACATCCCCTTGGTCTCATTATTTTTGAAACATCATAGCTTTAATTTCTTATGATTTTTATAGTAAGATGGTGTTTGCCCAACTTGAGTGGTAAAATGAACAGGTGACTTTAAAAGTGAGTGTCAGTTTTAAGTTTGGAACATAAAAAGTTCCTGAGTGTGTATGATACTGATAGTATCACAACATATATAATATAATTTATGACACTAAAATGTGTATTTAATAAGGCTAAAATGGTAATGGTTTTGTTTTGTATATTTTATTGCAATAAAAATGGAAATACAAAGAAAAAACCACAATTAAGGCTTTTGATACCTAGAGCCAAATTACCTTCTAGAAAGAGTGTACCAGTTTATATATTTGGTAAATGATAATTTTTTAAAATATCTATTACTGTAAAAGATACTTGCCACTTATCTCCCTCAAAGTAGTCTCCCTTGCTTCAAACACACTTAACCTATCATTCTCACCACTTTTTGAAGCAATTCTGAAAGTCTCCTTTTGTGAATGTCTTTATGAGGTGTGATCAAACATATGGTGAATGCCGCCACTGCATGCCATCCAAAGGAAAGGCAGGCTTGTAAAAACATTATGGTGTGTCTTCATTCACCTTATGTACCAGTTCTGAAGACCATGAAAGCTAAATGTTTTGAATCAATTTCAGGACATCGAGTCAACTACAGCAACATAAAGACACTCATAGAAGGGGACTTTGAGAACTGCTTCAGAAAGTGACAAGAACCGTGGAATGTATGTGTTTGAATTAAGAGGGAGTACCTTGAGGGGGACTGATGGCAGTGTGTCTTTTATTGTAAAAAATGCCTTTAAAAAAATACTTAACATTCACTGTATTTTCTGATCCTACTTCATACACTCCTACCAGCCATGTGTGAAAGTTCCTATTTCAACATACCTTTTCTAGCATTGCTTATTTTCTTTTTTCCTAAAATATAGCTTGTATTTTGCTTATAAAACTTTCCTGTATGTAAAAGTTGATAGGAGCCAGTTGGCAGAGCAGGTTTCATCTTGGACTCTTGCCTTAACCAGGCTGTTCTGTTATTCTGGGACTGGTCTGCTGAATACTGTAACATGCCATGCAACTAGCAGTGGATTCTAGTCAGGGTACTATAATATTTGCCATTGAAAATACAGCCATCATCATCTGAATACCTAGGTTGTGTAGACCGTTTGTTGCTAGTGTTTTTCCAATGGTAAAGCGAAAGTTCTCTTAGTTTCTCTGCCTTTTTTGAGAGCCATGATGAAAATTCCTAAGGCTTGATAGAATCCCTTTCTTAAGTATTTTAGTCTGTTTTGTGCTGCTATCTATAACAGGACATCTGAGACTAGTTAACTTATAAAGAATAGAAATTTACTTTGTCACAGTTCTGGGGACTGGGAAGCCCAAGATCGTGGCACCAGCTTTTGGTCTGGTGAATGCTGTCTTGCTATGTCTCCACATGGCAGAAAAGCTGAAGATCAAGCTAACCAAATGCTATGTAAAGCCTCTGTTGTAAAGGCCTTGATACTGTTAATGAAGGAAAAGCCCTTATAGCCTTGTCACCTCTTATTGACCCCACATCTTAATACCACCACATTGACAGTACCTGAATTTTGAAGGAGACACTTTTAAGACATAGCATTAAACTATGGAAGACAAATAAGAGGCACGTTTTCATTGGTGGTCTATTTAAAGAGTAGATGTGTTTTGGTTTTTGTGTTTTTATTTCTAGACAACAGAATTAAGATGACAAAAGTAGGCTGAGTTTGGTGACAGGTACCTGTAGTCCCACCTGCTAATAAGGTTCAGGCAGGCAAATTGCTTGAGCCAAGGACCTTAAGACTTGCCTGAGCTCATAGTGAGACTCTATATCAAAAAAAAAAAAGAAATAAAAAGAGATGACAAAGGAATTTTAGTATTTATTTGAAGAATCAGATATATCTATTAAAAATAAGATTTAGTGTATTCTTAACTTTCTTCTGTTGTCTTTCTAGTTTGTAGAAAAAGGAACTTTTAGTTAAATTGCTAGCCTGTCAGTTTTCTTATTGCCAGCTTTTTTCCCCCATGGGAAATAGTCAAGTTATGAAACTGGAAATTTTATCTTTTCCAGAAATTCTTTTGGTAGATTTGTATAAAAGGAGAGTAACACTTGGCATGGCTTTGCTGGCTGAAGCCTGTCCTTTATTTATAATTGAAACAAACTCTTTATTTCAAAATAGTAATAATACTCTTCTTAATCATTGCACTTAAGTAAATTGAGACAATTTATAATTTATTTTGGCATTCTTATAAACTATATAAAAGGAGGAGCTGCTTGGAGAATTGTGCCCTCTTAAGAAATTTTCCTACATTCCTAATCTCCTGTTGTGAAATTTCACTCATGAGGTTTCACTTGGAATTACTCTTTCTAAATAAAAAATGGAATGGAATGATGGTGTTACTATTTGTATTAATCTACAGAAAAATGGAACTGTTTTGTGGATATTTACTTATTAGTGCATCTAGCACCTTTACTTGGTTGAAATGTTCTTGCTGTTTATATAAAGTTTGAATTCTTATTCCAATGCTGATACTACAAAAGAAAAAAGAAAACCTTATATTTCTGTTACTGAATACTTTGTAGCTGTAAGGCAAGAGATTGTCTCTAGCACAATGAATTAAGACAGTAATTTATGTAAAATTTCAGAAAACCAAAATTTGAAAGCATAAATTGCATTAAAAAGCATTTTGAAATCCATTCTTAGCAGAATCTGTATTTACTTAAGATCTATGGGCCTAAGAATTAATTTTCAGGTCAAGTTCTTTGTCCATATGTTTCTGATAAAGATATTTACTTGCAGCTAAGCAACAGATAAGAACTGTAAAATAGGTAGTCCATAACCTTCAACCAAGTGTTATTAACATTTACTTTTTTTCAAACCTTTTTCAGCATGTAACTCTTATCAGTTAATAACCTAAAGAAATGGGACTCCATGTGTGTGTGTGCATGTCTGTGCATATTCATTTCTAACTGTATGTCTTTATTATGTACCCTGTGTGACATACATAATAATAGAAATTTTTAATTATAAGAGCAGTAATAATCTTGATAAAATTAAATTGTATTAACAATACAATAACTTTCTCAATTTGTAATATAAGTAACAATTAAGCATACTTTTTTTTAATCTTACAGCACTTTGTCACACTGTAATTGAGACTAATTTAAAGTTCATTTTTGTTACATCCAGCAATTACGTGGATGATACTGTTGAAAGTTTCCTGGTGCTTTTTTCTTTCCCCACATTTAGTGATTGCAGTGCTAGTTTGTATATGCTAGTATTCCATGCAATTTTTAAAGTTCAGGGCCAGGAATTTAGCTCAGTGGCACTGCACCTGCCTCAAAAGCCCAAGGTCCTGAGTTCAATCTCCAGTACCGAAAACAAAAAATAAAAAAAAATAATTTTTAAAGTTCAAAATACTGTGATTATGTTGGTTTAATGTTGTGAATTTAGAAACAACCAGTAGGTTTGTTCCCCTTTCTTGGTTCTCTCTCCAGTCCCCTAACTTTTCACTTTTCCACTTTTTACTTTTTTTTTTTTTTTTTTGTAACGGGGATCAAACTCGGGACCTTGTGCTTATGAGACAGGCAGTGGAACCACTGAGCTAAATTCCTGGCCCCTCACTTTTCCACTTTCTGCCTTACAATACCATCCCTGCTCTATTTTACTACTCAATCCCAGAAGCCACTTCCCCTCCAGCCACACACAGGAGCACAGGACACAACAAAGGAAGATGTATTGATTTTAAGAAAGTCCTCAAAAAGTGGCAAATCTCTTGCCAGAGAAAGAAGAGGATTTGATGAGTAGAACCACCATTTTCATTATTATATCTCAGTGGCTTCTGAACATAGTGGAGGAGCTGCCTCCCTGGTCTGAAAGCTCCCCCGGAAAGACTCTGAGCATGTCGGGAAGGTTCTGAAGCCCTTCTGGGTCTATTGCTTGAGTTTAGAAGGCACAGTGGGCAGAAGAATACAAAGGGAAGAAAGCACTGGAGACAGTCATATCGAATACATCAGAATTTCAACTGTGTGTTTATATTTATAAATTAATGTTTTATTTGATCCTGTATAATGTTTGTAAAGTGTCAAGTTTGAAAAATGTTCAATATTTGAATCACTGATTTTGTAAACATTTCATATACTTCCAAACACTTTTTAATTAAAATAGTGTTAATGATTTCATTACATATAAATGCCAAGATACCAATAGTCGCATTTGCTTTAGTACTTTATTCTTGTGAATTTTTTATTATGTTTAACAACAGGGTCAAAGACCATTTAAATTCTCCATTTGCAAATTTAAAAATTTATAAAATTTTTAATCTATGTTTTTGAAATTATAGAAATGAGTTTTTATTGATGACAGACATCATTTTCAGCAATAAAATCGTGGTAACTTTGAGGGGGGGCTTTTTTGAGGCAGAGTCTCAGGCTGAATTGAACTCACTGTGTAGTCCAGGCTGGCCTTGAACCCCACAGCATTCCTCCTTTCTCAGCACCCCAGATGCTGGTATTACAGGCATGTACCACCACACCTGGCTTTCTTCCTTTCTTCCTTTTTTTAATTTTGAAAACTGCATTTTCAAGTTCTTAATTAATTATTGGTTAATTAATAATTGGGTTTTGTTTTTGTTTGTGTTTTTTTTTTGCTGTCACTGCTATTGTTTTTGTAGCACAGGGGATTGTACCCAGAGCCTTGCGCATGTTAGGTAAGTACTCTACCATTGTGCCACATCCCCAGTCAATAATGGAAACATTTCTAAACATCCATTACCAAAATATCTTTGTATGAGTTTTTAAAAATCAGCTTATTATTCAAATACTGTCTTTACCTTAAAGAGAGATTAAATTTTGTGGGGTTTTTGGTTTTTAATATATACCATGTACCTATGTAGCATACTGATGATAGCCATATGTTATTATAGAAGACATCAGCAAATTTGGAACAATTGACTTTTTGTGTAAGACATACAGTATTTAAGTTTGAAAGTTCTTTAAGGTACTTTGCCACAAGATACCAGCAAATTTCTGGATAGTATAAAAGACTTTTTTTGTCGCTCTCAATCTCACTACTAAATGTTAAAAGACTGTGTCCATTTAGTATCTATTTAAAAAATATTTTACCATATGATACATAAAAGTACATTATATATGTACA
>NW_004624759.1:3634140-3647130 GCF_000247695.1 Heterocephalus glaber
TATATATATATGTATGTACTGGGGATCAAACTCAGGACCTTGTGCTTGTGAGGCAGGTGGCGAAACCACTGAGCTAAATCCCCAGCCCTATATATTTTTCACGTATGGTACATGGTCTCCATGTGGGAAAGCTGTTTTGAAGGTTTTATGACTTTATTGGATACCTGGTCACCACTTGCACAAAATAACTTTGGTGAATGTGAATCATCTGTTGCAGTGAATCCATAATTGAAGTAGGACTTCTGGTATTTTCTTTTAAATGCAGCCTTCTTTTTGTTGGCAGTCTCGGTTTTATACTATCTCATCATTAGGTCTTTTCCCCTTTTCATAGAAGCTGTCCAGTAACATTTGTTTTTCACTCATTTTGGCTAAGTTTAGTTTGTGGGCTTACCAAAACTGACTGAGAGAAGGATGCAGTGTGAGAAATAGGTGTAGACAGAAGTGGTAAATAAAATATTTAGTGGATTACACACAAAAATAAATGTTGGATTCTGACTTAAAGCCTGCTACCAGATGCAGCTGTACAATTGAAGTACATCACTCACTTGGCACTAAGCCTGCTACCAGATGCAGCTTAATTGTCAATTGCTACTCGATAGGATTTTTATGATTCTGCAAGTAATCAATTTATTATGCTTTCTGTGCAGTCACATCTCTCTGCCAATATTAATCTAAATTTACAGCTGCTTCCCAGCCTTAGCATTACTGCCTCAGCTGTACTTCATATCATCAAGTATTAGCTTCTCATAAAGAATATGCATCCTAAGCCCTCACATGCACAGGTTGCAGTAAGGTTCATGCTCCTATAACAATCTCATGCCTCTTGCTGATCTGACAGGAGGCAGAGCTCAAGCAATAATTTGAGCAATAGTTATGCAGATGAAGCTTTGCTCCCTTGCCCACTACTCACTTCCTGCTGTGTGGCCCAGTTCCTAACAGAGTACAGACTGGTATCGGTCCATGGCCTGAGAGTTGGGGATCCTTGTTGTACTCTGTGGACACCCCTATGGGGAATCCTCTCATCTACAGCCTTGAGAAACACAGACATTGAATGTGCCTTTAGTACTCCATGGTTCTTACCACTTTCTGAAACAGTTCTGGAAGTCCTCTTTCATGAGTGTCTTTAGTTGTGCTGTCATGGCTGAATGACTGGTGGCTGAATCAGTTCAGAACTTTTACCTCTTGTCATTTTGACTTTGGGAAACAGCCAGTAGTCATCCAGTGCCAGAAGTGGTGATTGAGGTAGGTGAGAATGCATTGTAATGTTTTCATGAGCCTGTCTTTCATTTCAATGGCACTTGGCAGCTGTACTCTTTATGTGTTTGATCATACCTCATAAGGACACTCAGAACTGTTTCAGAAGTGGCAAGAACAATGGGCTGTGTTCAAAGTAAGTTTTTCAAAGTATTTTGAGAGGGTTGATGGCAATGTGTCTTTTACTGTAACACATTTTTGTAACTCAAACATTCACTGTATATTTTGATCATACCACATATATTAGATAGTATAGATGTAAGGAGAAAATGTAAAACAGAAACAGTGGCTAGGAAATGATAAGGGTGGAGAATGGGTGCTGAAATTTTAGATACAGTGTCTGGAGTATTCAAATGCCTCTTGAAGAAGCAATTTAGTAATGAACTGAAAGAAGTAAAGAAGCAAGGTATGAAAATATCTACATAAAAAGTCTTTATAGCCTTTATTTTTACCTGAAATTAATAACAAGGGTCCTGAAATAAGTGCATGATTACAGTGTATCAGGAATGATGAGGAGGCTAGTGTGGTAGATGGAGAAGTCCAAGAGACGGGGTAAGGGAGCCATGGCAGGAAACAGTTTTCATATATGAGTCAGGCATTCAGGTTGGAGATAATAGTTTAGTACCAATATATCCATGAATTTATAGTTAGTGACTAGAGGACTCCACTGGGGAGTGAAAATAGATAAAGAAGAGATAAATGTTTATGACTTGAACTGTGGGGTACTCTGACATTCAAAGATTGGAGACCTGACATGTAATCACCAAAGGAAACAGACTAAGGGCTCTTTCCTTTAAAATTGAGTCCTTTGTTAGTTTTTGTAATCCTCTATGTATTGCCCATATTTTACCATTACATTTCCTACTATTTATTGGTCTTAGAAATACATCTTTCTCTTTCTAGCTGTGTCTACACTCTGTATATGTGTACGCTCTGGAGAGTGAACCCAGAGCCTTCCACATGCTAAGCATGCACTCTACTCCTGAGCTTTCCATTTTTTGAAATACTCTTTCTTCCTTTTATCCAAATTGACTAAATCTTTTATATCTTTTGTGATTCAGCTCAGCTCTAACTTCCTCAGAGGTCTGCCAGATATGGTTTGGCTTCTCCTTATATGTGGTCCCAACACTAGTGTTACATAGCCTTCTCCACACTTTCTTGGTCCTATTGGTCTCAGTCTCTCCCTTTCTCATTTTCTATATCAAAATTTCTTTTTGCATCATTTCCAGAAGATTACTATGTGATCCTTGAGGTTCTGTGTCATATTCATTGTTCAGTGTTTAGTACAATGCTTAATACTTGGCACTTAAGCTATATATATATATAAAATAAATTTGAGAACCAATACAAATTTACTAGCCAGAATACAGAAGAGCCTCATATAGGCTCAGCATTTGGTAATAGTGATATAAGTTGGAGTGTAGAACAGTTTTTTTATGAAAGAGGATGTTGTATAGATAACAGAGGAAGTGAGAAACATGTCAATAGGCCATATATTACCAATATTTTTCTAGTAGCAGCAAGGAATTTCTAGGTACAATGGCTTGATTAACTTCTTTTCTGTCATCTTTATTAAAAAGCTACCTGGGGCTGGGGATTTAGCTCAGCAGCACTGTACCTGCCTTGAAGCACAAAGTTCTGATCGATCCTTGGTACCAAAAAAAAAAAAGCTACCTGGCAGACGTAAAATCCTTTACTAAGCAGGTAGAAGCGAGTATAGACCATTCATTATTTTGAATGTTTATTTGCATGAGATTTTTTTGGTACCTTTTTTTTTTTTGTACCAGGAATTGAACTCTGGTCCTTGTGCTTGCACAGCAGGTAGCAAAACCACTGAGCTAAATCCCCGGCCCCTGCATGAGATTTTTTTTGAATACCTGATTTCCTTTTCTTTTTTTTTTTTTTTTAACAAATTACCCAACCTGTCAGGTATTGGAATGCCTCAGCTTTCATAGGGATATGAATAAAGGAACAGTTTTAAGTCAAGATTTCTATGTTGGGTATTAGCCTTCTGAAGAGTCATGAGAAGCATAACTGGTCAGTATGAGGGTGGAAACAGATTTGAAAGCCAGAATTTTTAAGGAATGTAAGGAGTGGAACCTGGAAAAGGTGTTGGTAGAAATAAAGTTTCTCTGTTTATAAGTATTAAATTAATACATGAGGCTTGAGTCACATTTTAAAATATTTTGTTGATTTTGCTTAATATAAAAACCATTTTTCCTGTGGCAAGACCATAGATATTTACAAGGTGAGACAAATATAAATCCTTTGTTTTCAGTGTAACACAGCTGAACTACATTATCGAATGAGAAGTAACATTGATGGTAGCAGTCATGTAAAACTGTTCAAAAGAAAAAAGCTCAATTCTTTTATTCTGAATATTATCCTCTCTATAATATTAATATTTAAAGTATTTAAGATCCAACTAAAGTTCACCTTAGAATTGTTATATTTTTGTTCTGTAAAATGAAGCTTTAAACATGTGCTTCTAATAATTCAGTTAAAATATGCTGAGTTGTATATTTTTAAAGAGAATCTGTTTTGAAAAGATTCCAAAATATTTGTTTGAACAGGCCCTCAGCATCTTGATGAAAACGGTTGGAAAAGAAAAACTTTCAGAGTTATTTTGCTCCCAGAGTGCCCAAGCCAACTAAACTGGCTTGGGTACTTAACACTTCTATAAGACACCAGGAGCCAAGAAATGTAGCACTTCCTGGACTGTTTTTCAGCAGGTCTTCAAACCAACTTAGTGGTTAATATTAATAACGTTGACATTTCAGAGCAAAAACTACAAGTAGAATACATCTCTTTCTATCAATATTATGCTTATTAAGCCTTTTTAGTAACCCATGATTAACTTCCATCTTTGCCTTATATTGGCATTCTTGAATTTTGTGGGGTACTTTTTTTTGCAAAGAAGGGAAGCCCCTATAGAATATGACCCCAAGATAATTAAACTCTCTCTCAAATAGCAATATTTTTATATTACTTTTGTAGTACCATTAAGTGTCACAGTAGAGATGTAAATTAAATGCCCCATGGTGGTTTAGGAGAATCGATAGTTTTATTAGGCTACCAAATGTATAAGTAGAAATTACTTATTCAGCCTCTTACTGATTTGTTTTCATTATCCCCTTACAATTTATTGATATCACTTAATACATTGAGCAGTAATGTGCTTGGTGTATATGTCATGTTAATCTCTGTATCCATATATTTATTAAGTGCTCACATATTGAATTGTTGTACCCACCATATTTAGATCCTGTGCTGAAGAGTAAATAATAAAAGATTTAAAAATTCTCTGTGTTAACTAGACGGGACTAACCTCAACATGTGTACTACCATTTTTCTCCAATATAACATATTTAGTTGGAAAAATAGCAAAAATTAAACTTCCATTCACTTGGTTTTTCAAGTTCTTCCCACAAGATTACAGTAAAAATGATTGTTATACCTTAATATACTTTAAGCTTCTTTCTCAACTTAAGTCTGAAAAGAGTTATGTGAAACCATTGATAAATCTAGAGGCTCTTTTCATTATTTTGGTCTGTGGATAATGTGAAATGGCAAATTATATACACTTTGGGGCACAGTGCTGTTTGTGACTTCAGGGATCTGAGTATGAGTGGGGAATACTTTCCTCCCCTGCAACTTTGCTTGGTCTTTCGATTTTGGGCAGTATATTACTGAAAGCTTAGCAAATTCTGCAGTTTCAAGAAGAAACTGAAGGAGGTGATGATTGAAAACCAGAACCTGTAGTTGATTAGGAAGCATACACATAAATAATAGGATAATAATAGAGTATGCTACCAAGATCCAAGAAAAGGAGAAAAAAGGAAAATACCTCTAGTATCCTTATGTTCCATTTGGTACTATTTTGGTTAAGTCTTACAAGGAAAATGGTTGTGATCCTTAGTCCTTAGAAAATGAACTGAGAAATAAGAACTTTGTTTATCGTAACAAGTAACTTTGGCCTATAAAGAAGGAGGAGAGACTCTTCAAGAGAGGGACATTTTTGTCTATAATTTTTTTGACTTAGTGCCAGAAGCTTTTAGAGAAACTAGTCAAAGCTGTTTCTGTTTCATTGTTGGAAACCGATAGGTGCTGTGTTCTTCTTTTCTGTATTTCTTTTCAATAATTGTTTTTTAAGCTTTTTGTATTATCTCCTCTATTGCTAAATTCCTTAAGATTAAAAAAAAAAAAAAAGAAAAAAAGAAATTTAAGTAGGAACTTATTCCTATAAATTGAAGGAGTAAGATTAAAAAAAATGTATTTTAAATAAAAGTATTACAAGACAGGAGTTTTATTCTGTGCATAAGATAATACTTCTTTTGTGACATTTTCTTTTCCCACGAAAAGTGAGAAGTGAATGCTGTGCCTTTGTGCATCCCATTTCTAATGGAGGACAAGAAGCTATTTTCTTCAGTGGCTGACTTCCAGAATTTTTGCCTGAATGTTTTTTGTCAAGTATATATTCCCTTCTTTAGGCCTTTCTATATAGAACCCACAAACATCGTCAGTGTGAATGATGTCATTCAGAGGGTTAGTGACCATGCTTCTGCCATGAACAAGAGGATTCATTACTACAGCAGACTTTCTACTCCTGCAGACAAGGCACTGGTAAGAAGAAAAGCATTACTAATTATCCAAAGTTAAGTTGAAAACAACAGTGAACAACATAAACCAGGGCAACTCCCAGTGATTCCCCTTTCTGCTGATAATATTCCAAAGATAACATCATGCAAAGTCAAAGATCCCAATTAATATATGTCCTACATTTTAGGCTAGTTTATTCTCTTTCTTTTTTCTGAAACAGAGTCTCGCTTTGTAGTTCAGGCTGGCCTTGAATTTACTATGTAGCCTAGGCTGGCCTCAAACTCATGACAATCCTCCTACCTCAGCTTCAAACTTGTGACAGTCCTCCTGCCTCAGCCTCCCAAGTGCTGGGATTTCAGGCATGAACCACCACACCTGGCCTAGTTCTTATTTAGCCTGGCGTAGAGAAATTTGAATGCTTTCTCTACTGTCAAGAGCCTGCTTTTTTTTTTTTTTTTAATTAAATTCTGCTTATCCCCAATTCCAAGAGCTCTGAAGAAGATAAATTACTTTTGAACTGTTAGCTTAGATCATTGATTATATGATTCTGGTCTCTTCTGTTCAATTTTAAATTTGAAGCTACAAAGGAAACATGCTTTTAGAAATTTTCTATTGGAGTAAGAAACTGAAATTATTTATACGTATATTTAGTATTTTCCTATTTAGCATTATCCTTTTATACATTATGGCCTGATGCTACAGTTTTAGGCTTTGCAGACCACTTACTTTCATAAGTTCTTTGTTTTATCTTATAGCCATTAAAAACACAAAAAAATTCATAGGAAAGAGGCTGTAAATAAACAGATTAAAGGGCTGATTTGACCCATGAACCATAATTTGTAGACCCTTGATCTTTTAAAATCTATATTATCAGGCCAGGTATTTAGCTCAGTGGCACCGTGCCTGCCTCCCAAGTGCAAGGTCCTGAGTTAGATCCCTAGTACTGCAAAAGTCAATCAATCAATCAAATCTATATTATCATTTTAGAATCAAATATATTTAAGTAATTTGGTTGCCTATAAAAATGATCAAATATACAATATTCAGAAACTTGAAAGCTTAAAGAAAAATAGGAACATTCTAGGAGTAAAAATATGACTTTAAAAATAGGTGTTAGTAATAAGAGAAAGGAACCAACATTCATTAGATGTTTACCGAGGGGCAAAGACTGGACATCACTTGAACATAGCTATCGCATATCATCCTTAACAATAGCTGTGTAAAATAATCATTAAGGTCTCCTGTTGTTGTATGGCCAAAGTAAGGACTTCCAATTGTTCTGGATAGGATAAATTTTTTTGTTTTGTTTTTTTCCTTCTAGGTGTCTATATCAGTAGTGATGGCAAAGCTTTAGTACCATTGTAGAATTATCTAAGCCCTTTGGGATGCGGAGATAATAATTTAGTATTTCATAATCTAGTTCAGACTGTCTAGGGACTGTACTCTTAAACAAACTTCAGAGATACTGGCTTGGCAAATCTAGGCCTCAACTTATATTGTTTGCCTGGAAATTAAGTCAGCATTGAATCCCTTTTGTTAGCTTTCGCCGAGAGACTGCTAGTAAATCAAAGAATGATCTAAAATTAACAATCTGGTATCAACATTTCAAATGAATATATATACATCCACACTTATTTTCTGAAACATCCCAAAATTATTTTTCCTAAAAGATTTTTTTGTAGAAGAACTGTATGAAACCACTGGTTTCAGGTGTTTGTAGAGTTAAATCTTTTTCCATTTACCTTAATATTTTTATTCTAAAATAAGAAAGGGAAGAACATTGTTTGACTGCTAGCATCTCTTAGAGCCTAGTTAATAAAAGTGTAGCATGCACAAATCAGCATTATCAGCATCACTGAGAGCTTAGTAAAAATGCAGAATTTCAGGCCTTACTTTAGACCTACTGAAGCAAAATCTGCATATTAATAAGATCCCTGTGTGATTTATAGGAAGATTCAAGTCTGTAAACTACAGTCCTAAACCACTACCAGAGTGAGATCCAGCCCTCCAATTTTTCTGTCTCAAGAATTTGCCATTTTGTTTGGTTCTCCTATTCTTCATGTCTCTTCATTCACAGTACAGAATAGGCACAGGGCTTTGGCTAAGGTGTACATGGAACAGATTTGCTCACCTTCTCTTTCTCTATAGTCCCTGTAGGAACACAGCCAGAATTTGCTGCTTCTTGTCTAATCCTGCTCCTTATAACTTTTGATTTCACTTTTCTGAATTTGCTTTACTAGATACAGTTGTTTTTCTCCTGCCTGATATAGAATGGTCCTATCCTCTCTTTTTACTCATGACAACAGACAACAGAATACAGATCCAAGAAGATTATAAAGAGAAGGCAATAGACTTGTTTCCATATGTCTTTGTATCTCTAGGAAATAACTGTTTTCAAAGCCGTACTATACACAGCATTCAAGACATTCTTAGCCTATAAGACATTGTCCAATCATGTGCATAAAAAGAAAAGGACTTAACACTTTCTTTTTGTACCAATTCATGTCCTCTCTTTCTGCTGAGGCCTAATACCCCATCTCTCTCTTTTTTTGTTGTTTTTGGTACCGGGGATTGAACTCAGGACCTGTCTGCCTGCAAGGCAGACAGCGGCATCCATCTCATTTTTGAAGTCTTCCCTAACTATTCTTGTCCCCATTATTGTTGTTCTTGTGATACAGTACACAACTCAGAGTCAAACGCTTAATTTTTGTTCTGTCTTCTACCCTTGATTAATTGTTTCACAAATCCTCCAACTGGAATTCAAATTTTTTTGAAGTTTGAGGCTACATATTTTTCTCTTGAACTTAGCACAAAGTTATAAATTGACATATAATAGGTGCTAAATATAAAAGATCGTTGTTTTATACCAGTCAGATTCTATCCTTAGGACTTCCCTTTTGCAAAAAGTCTATTGCTCTTAGGGCCGGGGATTTAGCTCAGTGGTTCCGGCGCCTGCCTCGCAAGCACAAGGTCCCGAGTTTGATCCCCGGTACCAAAAAAAAAAAAATTAATTCTGGAAAAAAATCTATTGCTCTGTTTCCTATTATCTTTCATTTTGCTCCATTATTTATTTATATTTTGTGTCTCTCATATAAGAGAAACTTGGCACTATTTAAGCTTGTGTGTCTGATTTATTTCACTTAACGTTATGGTCTCAAGGTACATCCATTTTCCTACAGATGACTCATTTATTCTTTATGGCAGAACCACTGAGCTAAATCCCCAGCCCCTATTCTTTATGGCAGAGGAGTACTCCATTGTATATAAATACCACATTTTCTTTATCCATTCATCTGTTGATGGGCATATAGACATCTTCCAAGATTTAGCTATTGTGAAGTATGCTGATGTAAGCATGGATATGCAGGTATCACTGTAATATGATGTCTTTAACTGTTTGGGGAAGATACCTTGAAGGGGAATAGCTGTATCAAATGAAATTTCTAGTGTTAGTTTTTTGAGGAATCTCCATACTCCATAGTGGTTATACTAGTTTACATTCCTACCAAATAATACAGGATTCCTTCTTCCTTCCACAGCCTTACCAGCATTTGTTATTCGATTTCTTGATGATGCCCATTCTTTCTGGAATTATATAAAATCCACTCTTTTAATCTGCATTTCTTTAATAACTAGAGATATTGAACATTTTTATGTATTTAGTGACCATTGTACTTCTGAGAAATATGTATAAATTTCGTATGTCCATTTTTTGATTGAGTCTTTTATTGGAGAGGAGCCTAAATTTTCTGAGTTCTTTATATATTCTAGATATTAGTCCTCTATCCACAGAATAGCTGGCAAAAAGTTTTCCCATTGTGTAGGTCAGTAATGGCGAACCTTTTAGAGACAACTGCCCAAACTAACCCGAGACCCACTTATTTATTGCAAAGTGCCAACACTGCACTTAAACTTGAATACTGAGGGTTTAGTTTAGAAAAACCAACTCATACATTAATGGATTTGTCTTAAAAGAAAAACAAATTATATGTGTGCCATACATTCGCCCCACTAATGCAAGTTGTCTCTGTTGGTTGTTTCCTTTGCTGTTCAGAAGCTTTTTAATTTGATATGATCCCATTTGTTGATTCTTGTGATTTCTTGTACAGTGGGGGTTCTATTCAGAAAGTCCTTGCCTACACCTATGTCTTCTAGAGTTTTGCCTCTTTTGTCTTCCAGTAGGTTAAGTGTTTGTGTTTTAACATTTAGGTATTTGATACATTTTGATTTTAGTTTAATATGTGGTGAGAGATATAGGTCTTGACTCAATCTTTTGTGTTTTGTTTTGTTTTTGAGACAGGGTCTCACAATGTAGTTCAGGCTGGTTTTGAATTTACTAATCCAGGCTGGCCTCAAACTCACAGTGATCCTTGCTGAGATTACTGGCAAGAGCCACCACACCCTCGGCTGGCTTGGCTGGATCTTTTGCATGTGAATAGCCAGTTTTCCTAGCACCATTTACTGAAGAAGCTAGCTTTCCTCTAGTGTCTGGTTTTGGCCTCTTTGTCAAAGGTCAGATAGCTGAACGTGCCTGGGGTTGTTTCTACATCCTCTGTTCTGTTCTGTTGATCCACGTGTTTATTTTTGTGCCAGTCTAGTACCTTGCTGTTTTTTGGGTTTTTTGGGTTTTTTTGTTTTGGTACCAGGGATCGTACCTTGCTGTTTTTATCACTATAGCTTGGTAATACCACTTGAAGCCCAGGATTGTAATGCCTCTTATTTAGCCCTTGGTTTTGTTATTCTGGTTCTCTACTGGTTACATATGAATTTTAGCATTGTTTTCTCTGAGAAGAGTCATTGATAGTATTTTGATTGGGATTACATTAAATCTGTATATTAATTTTGAAAGTATGGCCTTTTTGACAATATTATTTCTGCCCATCTGGGAACAGCAGATGCCTTTCCGTTTTCTGATGTATTCTTTGCTCTGCTTTTTCAGAGCACTTTAGTTTTCATTGTAGAAGT
This sequence comes from Heterocephalus glaber, assembly GCF_000247695.1. Next base: position 3,644,959 of record NW_004624759.1, read on the forward strand.
ATTTCACTGCCTTGTTAGGTTAATTCCTACGTACTTAATTTTTCTTGATACTATTATGAATGGTATTATTTTCCTAATTTCTCAGTGAGATTTTTTAAATTTTTAGAAAAAATAAATCATTTTTATAACCCAATAATAAGAGAATAACAATAGTTACTACACTGTGTATCAGTATCTTCAAAGTAATTACTCAATACCAGACAAAAACCAAAAAGATTCTTACAAAAAAGAAAAGGACCATAGCACAAACTTTATTTTAAAGTAATTAAGATAAACTACTAGTATAAATGATATAAATTAGCATATATATTGAAATATTTTTAAAACAACAGAATTTGTAGTTTGGAGAGGTATTTGAACTTGCCCTATTTCCTATTTATCTGTCATCTATTTTGCTCTGTCTGTATTGTGTGTTTCTCATGTAAGATACCATGCGATACTTGAGCTTGTGTGTCTGACTTATTTCATTTAATATTATGTTCTCAAGTTGCAAGTGAGATCATTATAGGTACAAGAACACTATTAATTTTTGTGTGTTGATTTTTATATCCTGCTACATTACAGAATTTGGTTATTAATTCGAGGAGTCTTTTGGTGGAATTTTTTGGGTTTTCTATGTAGAGGATTATGTCATCTATGAGTGATAATTTTACTTCTTCCTTTCCAATACATATCCTTTCTATTTCTTTCTTTTGCCTGATTACTTTAGCTAATGTTTGAGTACTGTATTGAACAAGACTAATGATAGTGGGCATCCTTGCCTTTTCCTGATTTTTCAGGGAAAACTCAATCCCCTCTCCCCTTTAATATGATACTGGCAGTAAGTTTGTCATAAATGGCTTTTATCAGATGGAGATAAGGTCCTTCTATACCTATTTTCTTCAGGGTTTCTATCATGAATGGATGTTGGATTTTGTCAAAGTTTTCTCTGCCTCTATTGAGATAATCATGTGATATTTGTCCTTACTTCCGTTTATGTGATACATTTATTGACTTGCCAGTGTTGAACCATCTTTGTATCCCCGGGATAAAGCCTATTTGGTCATGATGTGTGATCTTTTTGATGATTTGTTGCATTCTGTTTACTAGTATAGCTTGCATAAATTTCTTCTATCTTTTTTGTTTTTTGAGACATGGTCTTGTTTTGTATCCCAGGCTGGCCTTGAACTCACTATGTAGCCCAGGCTGACCTCAAACTTGCAATGATCCTCCTTCCTTGAGTGCTGGAATTACAGGTGTGCACAAGCACACCTGGCTCTTCTGTCTTTAAAATCATTGCTTTGACATTTCCTTAAGCCACTTTAGTTCACCTTTTTCTTCTGTACCAAAGCATTCTAAAAACTAGTGTATTTTAGGGCTGGGGATTTAGCTCAGTGGTTCTGCTGCCTGCCTTGCAAGCGCAAGGTCCCTAGTTTGATCCCCAGTACCAAAAAAAAAAAAAACTAGTGTATTTTAGGCCAGCAGTGGTAGTACATATCTGAAATCCCAGCTACTCAGGATGCTGAGCCAGGAAGATCACACAGTTCAAGGCCAGTCTGGGCAACTGAATGAGACCCTGTTGCAAAATAAAAAGGGCTGGGGATATAGCTCTGTCATAGAGTACCCCTGGGTTCCAATCCTAGTACAAAACAAAATGGTTTATCTGTATTATTCCTTTCTTTGTTAACCACTGACTCCTCAGCTCTTTATAGTCTGAGATACTTGCCTATATCTTTGTTAAGACCACCCTGGCATTGGAGTTCAGTCACTGCTTGGTTTTCAAAATTCCCCTTACTTAAGGTTAGTCCCCTCCATATAGATTCCTTTAACCTCACCTTTTGCTGGCTCTTTTTCTTCCTTTGTCATGAAAATGAAGAGAAAAATATTTTGCTCCTTTTTGCTTTTTTGGGTTTGTTTTTATTTTGGTACCAGGGATCAAACTTGGGACCTTGTGCTTGCGAGACAGGCAGCGGAACCACTGAGCTAAATCCCTGGCCCAAAGAGAAAAATATTTTGACAGTTGCATAAATTTTGCTTCTTAAGATCTGCATTTGAAAAAGAAGTTTTAGTTCACTAGTCAGGGATGCATATAGTTTATGTGTTCATGATATTTAGAAATGTATCTAAAATCAGGTACTATGATGTTTAGAAAATAGCCTATTTTCCATATTTACTGGTTCTCATATTTCTGGG
>NW_004624759.1:3658448-3670088 GCF_000247695.1 Heterocephalus glaber
ACCAAAAAAAAAAAAAAGATACTGAGTTTTCCTCTCTGTGAACATAGCATGACATAGTTCTCTATTTATTTATAGTGCTTTTTCAGATATCTTTGCTTGATAAACGTCTTTCATACCTTTTTTAAAGATTTTCTTGGGTACCTTAAATTTTTTGTAAATATAGTTTTAGTTTCATAGCAACACACACAGGTTTTAAAAAGTGTCAAACATGTACAAAGTAAACAGAATAGAATAAGGAATCTATGTGTTTTTCTCACTTCGCTTCAACATTCCTGGGAAGCCTGCTGTTGTGGAATCATCTGCAATAGGGTTTCTCAAACTTTATTTTAATTACCTCCTTATGGAACCTTTGTAAGCATTTTTCCCCTAATTCCCCCTTCCATGAAATTTTAATATCACAGATACATTGTAAATATGTTTATGAACTGTGTGTATATCTGTGCTTTATATGTAAAAAGATTTTTTTTTTCTCCTCAAAAAAGTGGATATTCTCACCTTGGGAGCAAGAGAAGTATCACATCCACTGAGAAAGCAAGATCCATGCTATACCCACTCTCCACACCATTTCAACTATTGTGTGCATAGTTCTCTTTCTTAGAGAAAATCTATTCACTGAAATACACAAGTCCTTTCCATATAGTTTTGAGAAATTGATACATTTGTATAACTCATACCTCCTTCAAGAAACAAGATGTCTATCTCACCAGAAAAAAATATTTTTAATTATAGATACAAATTATTTGTGGGTATTACAAAGAAACCTAATTAATTTCTTCTTATTATTTTTATTTTATGTGTTTGTTTTTCACAGTACTGGTGATTAATCCTAGGGCCTTCACACTGAGCTTCATCACTTTCCCTTTTTAAAACATTTTAAATTTTGAGGGCAGGGAATGTAGCCCAGCAGTGCCACGCCTGCCTGGCAAGCACAAGGTCCTAAGTTCGATTCCTGGTACCAAAAACATTTTTTTAAATTTTGGGACCAAGGATGTAGCTCAGTGGTGCTGTGCCTGTCTGGCAAGTGCAAAGTCCTGAGTTCAATCCCTGGTACCCCACAAAAAAAAGAGAAAAATTTTTTTTAAATTTTGAAATAGGAGGGCCGGGGATTTAGCTCAGTGGTTTCACTGCCTGCCTTGCAAGTGCAAGGACCCAAGTTCAATCCCCAGTACTAAAAAAAAAAAAATTTTTTTTGAAATAAGGTCTCGGTAAGTCACTCAGTTGCCCAGGCTGGGCTCAAACTTGCTATCCTCCTGCCCAAGTCTCCTAGAGTTCTCATAATACAGTCATACACCACCATGCCCACCTAAGAAACTTAATTTCTAAATGTTTATTCAGAATTTAGCAAACTTGCCAAACTCTTGTTGATTATAGATACATTTTGGATTTTTCATTTAGTTACATCATTCATGAATAAAGAAACTTGTTCCGGTCTAGTTATCTTTTAAATGGTTTCTATGTATATACATACATTCCTACTTGTATACATGTACACTTATATAAATATGCACAAACATATAGATGTGTATAGACTTGTATATCTTTTTTTTTTAATTTAAAGCTTCATAGAAGCAGTGCTGCATATCTTCTTACAATATAAGAAGTAGACATTCTTATATTGTTCCTGAGAAAGTTTTTCTAATGTTTTCCATTAAATAGTATGTTTGCTATGGAGTATTTGGGTGTAGGCTTTAGTAATTTAGACATTCTTGCATATTGTTTTCTTGAGCATTTTTATTAATGTGTGTTGAATTTTATCAAGTACTTAATCTACATCTCTTTATATAATGAGTTTTTCTCCTTAAGTTACTAATATACTGTATTAAACTAATATACCTTATAACATTTAAACTATTCTTATACGTATTCTAGGGTAAACTTAAGTTAGTTTATTAGTCATGATGTATTTTTTTAAATCCCTTACTAGATTGAATTTGCTTTTTGGATGGAAAATACTATTTTAGAACTTTTAGAACTTTTGCATCTTTTCATAAGAGTTATTGTCCTATTTTTTATTATATTCTTTTTCTTTCTTTTTTTTTTTTTTTTTTCTGTACTGGGGATCGAACTCAGGACCTTGCACTTGCAAGGCAGGCCCATGCCACTGAGCTAAATCCCTAGCCCTCTTATATTCTTGAGCCCTGGTGTGTGAGATCTCTAGGATTGCTATAGCAAATTACCATAAATTGCTGACTTAAAACAATAGATGTTTATTCTTTCATAATTGTGGAGACAGGGAGTTCAATATCAAAATAGGCCCTGCTCCCTCTAAAAGCTTTAAGGAGGAATCCTTTGCTTTTCCTAGCCCTTGTTGGTTGCTGCCATTCCTTGACAGGTAGTTGTATCAATCCAATTTCTCCATCTTTCCTCTGTATTTGTGTGTCCAGATTTTCTCTTCCTATAAGGATACACATCTTTTATAATAGAGCCCACTGTAATCCAGTATCACCTTATAATGATTTGGTTATATCTGTTTTTTTTTTTCAGTACCAGGGATCGAACTCAGGACCTTGCACTTGCAAGGCGGGCGCGGTACCACTGAGCTAAATCCCTGGCCCAATTTGGTTTTATCTATATAAAGTCCCTATTTTGAAATAAGGTAGTATTCTAAGGTTCCTGATGAGCATACATGTTGGGAGGGATTCGATTCAAATTAGTAGATTTGCTGTCAAGATTTTACTAGCCTCATGTAAGTACTTGGCACCAAAAAATGTCATAAAGTTTCATAACTCAATTGTGAACCACTATGACTCTTGAAGATATTGTAAAAACCTACAGCACTATACTGCTGCCTCCTTCTGTCTTGAAATGCATACAGTACAGTGGAGATGAGTTAGGCACCTGTTTAAATTTTATCACCATAAAGCATAACTCAGCATCTCTTATTTAAGTTTTACAACAACAAATACTTTTATTAATGCTGAGGTTATAAAATATTAAAGTACAGAATAAAGTAAACCCCTGAAGGCTAGCAAAAAAGCACATTCTTTACTCATTCTCAAATTCAAGATAGATGTATGAGTGTTCAGGTATTGCATATGCTTTTTTCTTTGCTGCTTCCTCGAGTCTGACTTAATGATTCTTGTGAGTATAATAATTACGATAAATCCTTAGAACTTTAAGTGATTTTCTTAGTAAGTTTGGCTGTGTATGAGTGTTGGTTTTTCCTTTTTACATACTTTAGAACTTTAAATGAGATGTAACTATAATTACATAAATTAGTGTGAGTATAAGAAAAAAATTGTGTCTATTATCTTCATTCCAGAGCTTTTAACTATCATTAATTTGCCTTGTGGGTGGCTTTTTAAAAATTTTCATTCAAATAAAAATTTTCCACTGTGGGACTGTCAAACCAATGACTTTATTATTCCTGTAAAGGAAGAAAACTGTAGAAGGTGAAACTGTATTAACAGTGAGGAAATATTGATTCAATGTACTATGTATTATACACAATAGATACTTTTTTTTTTTTTGGTAAAAGGGATCGAACTTGGGTCCTTGCACTTGTGCCCTTTTTAAGTTTTTATAAATGATGTTAGAGGCTGATTGGATTTTGCATCTTTCATTGTTAAACTATAGTTTTGTTTTTAATTTTTAGATTTTATTCACCACATTAATGACACAGACACTATACTGAGAACCAATAATAGCAGCCCTGGTAAGTATTTTGTAATTTATTTGTTTCTTTTTCCTCACCTTGTTCCAGAAGATTTAAAGTAGAACCTATGACCTTAATTTTAAGTAAATGTTTAGTACAAAATTGTTATTGTATTAACTGAGCTGCTACCAAATTGTTACTAATCATTATGTTAAAAAAGACTCCCAAAAACATTGTATTAATGTGAGCTGGGCAACATTTAGTTCATACAGGTTGTGTATCCCTCATCCAAATATCCAAAATTTGACATGCTCCCGAACCGATTAGGGACTGGGAATGTAGCACAGTGATAAAGTACTTGCCTCATATATATGTAAAGCCCTAAATTCAGTCTCCAGAACCATAAAACTAAGCCAGTCAGTGTGCAGTCAGTAAAGTCTAGGTAAATATTCCAAAATCAAAAAAACTCCAAAATCTGAAACACTTCTGGTCACAAGCATTTTGGATGAGAGATACTCAGCTTGTGTTATTACAGTTCACAGTTGTATCCAGAGTATCCATATTTGCAAATGAATAATCAACATTTTTAAAGAAACTATATCACTTATAATTTTATTAGATATATGGAAGCATACTTCTTGGTTCATAATTCACTTTAGGCATGTATTTTTAGTTACGATATTTAGACTATACAAGTTTTAACATAAAATAATCTCATGATAATGAACAGAGGCTAGTAAACATGGAAAAATAAATTGAAGTTGTTGCTTAAACATAATCTAATTTCTTAGCAAAGTTTCCTCTAATTTATTTATTAAAAATAAAGTTTTGGAGCTGGGGTATTCTCAGTGGTAGAGCAGTACTTAATAGGCAGAAGCCTCTGAGTTTGATCCCTGGCACCACAAAAAATAGTAAAACAAAAATGAAATAAACTCTTGTGGCCAGTTGATTTAATTTAATATGGAAGTCATAGGGAAGTGAATGTAAACGTTAATATAACCTTGTTAAAACCTAAAACTTTTGTGTGTTCAGGTTTCAGGGGTAAACTGATGTCATTTTTATAAAGGAACATGATCTCTAAGAGAACAACTAATTCAACACATGTATTTACAAAACCTATTATTTATCAGAAACTATGCTAGGCACTGGGGATATAACAATGAGTAGTTCCTCCTCTCGTGAAGCATACATTCTGATGTGTGTTATTTAGTGTCTTATTTTGTCCCTTAATTAAACCTCATTGGGGCCGGGGATTTAGCTCAGTGGTTCCACCGCCTGCCTTGCAAGCAGAAGGATCCGAGTTCGATCCCCAGTACCAAAAAAAACCCACCTCCTTAACCTGTCATTTGAGGGAATAAACTAGAGTGAGAAAAGAACCCGCTAAAGGTTTAGGTGGGGTTTTTTGTTTTGTTTTGCGGTACCGGGGATCAAATTCAGCACCTTGCGCTTGCAAGGCAGGCACGGCACCACTGACTAAATCCCCCACCCATGAACCAGCTAAAAGTATGTGTGTCCATAGTGTGTCCACTCACTCATGTTCTAGTGCTAACAAGTGACAGGTTAACCAGGTTTAATTAAGGGGCAAAGTAAGACACTAAATAGCACACATTAGAATAACACACATAGTTTTGAATTACTGTATTAAAACCTCTTACAGCCTGTCTCTTACCTCAGATTTTCAAAAGACCAAAAACATTGTCTTTAAATGATTTTGCTGAATAGCTATTCTGACATCAGTTGATGAAATTAATTTATTAATATCTTATTGAATTTCTTATCCAAAAGGAGTCAGTTCATCATTAAAATCACAAATATCACAACTATATTGATGGCTTGGAAAACATCAGCAAAGTCAGTTTATTTTGCATAGTGTTAGCTCATGTTGATTATCAGCATTTCATCGATTGTCTTTTAATGTTTATTTTGAACAGTGTGGTAAATAGAATATGAAACAATCCATCTTGGTGCAAAAATTACAACTAACATTTATCAAATAAATTACTTGGTACAAGGCATTGTTCTAAATGTTTTGCAGTAACCCTATGATACTGTTAATTCCTCTTTGTAGATGAAGAAGCCAAGACACAGAGAAGTTTACTTGCCCAAGAACATCTGACTGTTAATTGGCAGAATTTGTATTTAGTTGTTCTGTTGTTTTACTTCCATAGCCTGTGCTCTTAACCACTATAGTTAGCAGAAGCAAATTTCTTTCCCAAAGCATGAAAAATCCAGGTTCAAATACTAATAAAGAATGAGAATGGAAATCAAAGCTTGGTTTTGTGGCATTTCAAATAATGGACAGAGAGTAAAATTCAAAATAGAGCTGACAAAAAATATTCTTCCTCTGACAAGTAATGAGTATGATAATTGCTTTTTTATGGTCTGGGAAGATAACTCAGCAGTAGAATGCTTACTAGCATGTGTGAAACCCTGGGTTCCATCTCCAGTGCCACAAAAAAATTATTAAATAGATAAATAAGTAGGGTTCTTCACAAAGATCTGTTACTAGCCAGTGCTCTATTGTGAAACCAAATAGAATGTTAACTTTTTTCTGAAATTAGTAGGAATGATTTGTACTCTGATAACAGATGAAATTGCTACCACTAGATTAGTGTTAAGAAAAATACATTCTACTGATTTCCTAGTTCTCTGAATATTATTTAGGTTCCTAGTCTTCTGTCAAGTATGATAAATTTCCAGAATTATTTTGGACTGCATTTTCTTCAGTGATTAGATTTGTTTGTTATTAAAAGAAATCTACCTTTTGGCTTTTGAGCTACTAGTGCCACAAGCCATTACCCTAAATCATATTTCTTATATTGTTGTATAAATAAAAATAAATACCATCAATCTAATCAGTTTTCTCTCCAGCAATGGAATGAAGCGATATTTGGTGGAATAGTTTTATTTCTATCTCTAGCAGAGGTAAAAGATATACCTCAAAACTTTCTAAGACTGTCTCACGTTTAATCACTCATTTTTAGGTCAAAGATTCCTAACGTACCTAAATATAGCTCTGTATTTTTTTCAGAAAAGAGAAACTTATTCGTGGTAAATGTTGAGCATCACTCTCTGGGAGGTTGATTTTCTGCCTTTTGTGGTCTTTTCTAATATGGTCCTTTCCCATTGCAGTGATTTGTCCAAGTGCTGGGAGTGGAAGCCATCCTGACAATGACTCCATGATTTTCTACACCAATGACACAGGAGTCCAGCAGTTTGAAAAGTGGTGGAATAGGTCCAAGACAGTACCCTTTTACCTTATAGGGCTCCTCCTGCCGCTGCTCAATTTCAAATCTCCTTCGTTTTTCTCAAAATTTAATATCCTAGGTAAGGTATGATGCTGAGTTGTGGAATATCTATCTAGTGGAATACAGATTGGATTCTGTAATACTATGGTCTAATTGGGGAGAGTGTTACCTTTCAGGCCTGGTTATCTCTGTTTAATTTGTTCATTTGTATAGTATCCTGTTTTTTGTTAATCTGCAGGTTGGCACAAAGGAAAACATAGATGACCATTTTTATTTCATGTCCTTTTTTGGCTTTTTGTGACATGAGTTATTTGATTTCCCATTCTCACCTTGCTGAACAACCCATCCTTCTTTCTTCTTAAGGTATAACTAGAGAATACAGATCAAAATTTTAGGAAGAGAGCTCCAAATGGTTATTATAGGAATCATCAGTTTTAAGGGTTGGAAACATTAGAACTTACTAAAGGAGTTTATCTAATTTTTTTTGTATCATTTCCCTGTAAGAGTATTACACAGAATTGTCACCTGACTTTACACCTGAGGTCATTTTCTAACTCAGGCTTCTTAGATTTATCCTGCTTTTACTCTTTCCTTGGTGCTGCTTTTTTCTTATAATCCTGTTGCCTCTTAAAATGAACAGCCCTCTTTCTGTAAGTCCTGTTTTTCAGAAACCACCAAAGGAATGTTTTGATACTATTTAAGATGGCAAAAGGAACCCCCAGTGAGAGCTCACATCTGATTAACTGAAAAAAAAAAAAAAATACAAGGATAGGAAGACTGATAGATCCGAATAGACTGCAGGAGTTTATCTCCTCTATAAATCTGACCTCTTAGTAGGCAGCCTATATAGTATAAAACAATCAATCAGATTGTCTATCACATCAAGGAACCAGAAAATGGAAAAACAAAGTGTAAATGGTTTTCCAGAAGATAAAAAGGGGAAGTAAAAATACTTCTTTATGCCTTTTGCCTCACTGTACGCTGCCATAAACAATCAGAAAATGAAGTGTTGTGGTTATATAAGCTTTCATCTCTTGTTTTCATCCTTTCTGAATCAGCTAATCTCTAAACCCACAGTACAGCTTATACAGCTTATTTGTGGTTTCCTGATTTGCTTGCCGACTTTCCAGTGGAACAAGTCTTTTAAAAGCATATAAACTTATAGAAGGATTTGCTCAGTTGGACAAAACAATCACCAGATTTCCACCCAGACTGATTATAATCCAACTCCTTAAGCATATTCTGCTTTTGCCCTTTTCCTCAGTACTTTCTCTATTTTTAAACTTCTGTAGAGAAACTAGCATCAGGATATTCCTAGGTTTCCTGGCCATGCTCCGTAATAACTGGACTTAAGGAATCATTCTCTAACTTCTACATTGCTAAAACATGCTGCATGCCCACTTTACCTGTCTATAATACCTGGAAATGGAATCTGAGAATCTTTCCATCAATGAAATAGTACTACCCATTCAGAACCTCATATAGATACTAGATCAGATTATTCATGAATTATGTAGCTTATCACTTTTCTTAAATGTTTATGGCCCACATTCACTACTTTTCTTTCTTTACTTTATCACTTCACATTAACTATGTGACAGACTTTTCCAGCTTTCTGATAATCTCTAATACTCAATAAAAAGAATAAAAGTTGGTTTCATGTTATTTGATTCTATGAAACTCTACAATTTTATAATGGACTCTTTTTGTACATGCTTGAGTACTTAATGATTACATTCCTTGTGGGGAGTTGGTACATGTACATCCCAATTCTTTTTTCATCCCTTTCCCTCCCCTCCCCTTCCTCTTTCATTTCTCCCACACACACACTGGTGCTGGGAATCAAACTCAGGACCTTGTGCTTGCCAGGCAGGCATGGCACCACTGAGCTATATCACTGGCCTTCTTCCGTTTCTTGATCCCCTTCCCATTTGAGAAAGATCTATCTCCCCACTTCCTATTATCTATTTTTTATTTGCTCTGTTTATATTTTGGGCTTCATATAAGTGAAACAATGCAATATTTAAGCTTGTGTGTCTGATTTATTTCACTTAACATTGTGGTCTAAAAGTACATCCATTTTACAAATGACTCGAGTTTGTCTTTTTTATGGCAGAGTAGTGCTCCATTGTATGTAAATAACACATTTTCTTTATCCATCCTTGTGTCTTCCACCAACCTCAGTGCATAAGTAAACAGTTTTTCATTAAGCAATACATAAGCTACTTTCATCCAGTTCTTTTTAGGCTTACTCTACCTAGGTTTTGGGGGTTTTTTTCCTGCTAACTCACATAACTCATTTCTGTTCCCCAAATCCTAGCTGAGTTTTAGAGGGGATAATCAATGAAAGTAATAATTTGCTACACTTTGTTGAGAATAAGGAGATAAAACTTAATTTTAAAGTAGTCTGATAATAAAAGATGATGGTTTCTGAATATTTTTCTTCCAGGCACAGTATCCGTTCTCTATTTGATTTTTATTGTCACTTTGAAGGCCATTCGCTTGGGATTTCATTTGGAATTTCACTGGTTTGTGCCAACAGAATTTTTTGTACCAGGTGAGCTGTTTGGGAAAATAAAGAATTAATAAATTACAATAATATGATCTTTAAGTTAGTCATTATGCTATTTTAAAACAAATGATTTTTTTATGCTGAACATTTGATTAATCTTGTTAAGCTAAAAACAGGATTATGTTGGGATTTCTTGCAGTTAGGTGTAACCAAAGCCATTTGCCATTTCTACTTGGTAGTTAAAGTTCATTTAAATTATTATGCAATTGAAAAAAATCAAAAACTCATTGTGTAGACTAATATTGCTTATTAAAATCATTGTTCTCCATGTGGATTTTTGAATATTACTATTTTTTTGGCAAAAAGTATAATTGTTAAGGTTTGGCCTTCTCTTTCCTCTTTTTCCCCTTGTGATTATAACTTAGCAGTTTCTTTGGTTTCACCGAAGTTTAGAATATTCTGGATATGATAAAAGCACCTTAAAGGAAAAAATAAATAATGCTAAATGGAGAGTCAGATTAGATAATAGAATTAACTGTTATACAAGTATCATGAAAATTAGCAATGGAAAACAGCACACAGTTGTGTTGCTGGTTTAGAAAGATTGCTTTCTTTCCATTCGTCAACCCTCAGTTTAGACAGTCTAGATTTCCAAGTGTGTATTCAGTATCTACTATGTGTAATGTTATTTTCCACTCAATTTGTTTCTTTTGGTACAGCACTCCTGAGTTTTCCAGGTGTGTGGAGTTGGTGGTCATTGGAAGTTGTTATTTACATTTCCATGTTTTTTAGACCATTTGCCTATATTAGTTTTGATTTTTTTTCATTTCTGTTCATAGCCCACAAAGCCTCAAAAGTCAATGAGGATTCAGAATAAAGGAAGTATTGAGGCTTGAAAAAGCACTCTTTGCAAGATTATATTTAAAATTGGACATAAATGAAAATGGCAACTTTAAGCTTTTTGTCCATTGACTAATAAAAATAGTCTAAGATATTATTTTCTAAAATTAGGTCATTGTGATTTATAAAGAGTCTTAGTGATAATGATAGGACATCAGAAGTAGACATAAGGGAAGGAAAAATGGTTATTTAGAAAGCAGAAAAATATTTTAATAGACATAAGGTCATTGATTTCACATAGCTTAATTTTTAAATGATATGAAGGGAGAATCAGGGGGATTAAAAGATGCTCATATTAATATTTATTGCCTTGAAATTAATTACTGTATTTTGATTAAGGAATTTCTCAAGAATGAAAATATATCATAAATCTTTTTCAGTAGAATCAGAAATCTTGCCAGGCATGGTAGTGCACACCTGTAATCCCAACACTGGAGAAGCTAGTGAGTTCAAGGCCAGCCTGGACCAATAGCAAAACCCTGTCTCAAAACACACACACACACTCTCTCTCAGAAATCTAGAGGGGATGAATCTTACTAGCCTAATGAGAATTTCACATAAATTCTGATCAAATCTTTGCTTATGTATTTGTTTACTTATGTTTGTTTCTAAAACTTTTACTTTTTTTTTTTCTTGGTATGATGATTGAACACATGGTCTCATACATAGTAAGCAAACGCTATAGCACTGAGCTACATCCCTAGCCCTAAAAGTTTACCTTTCAATGCCATAGATCAATCTTTTTCTCAGGTAATTAGGGAAAAAATGAGAAAAATCCTACTTATATCAACCTACCTTTTCTTGCCTACCAAGGACTTTACTTTCACAGTAATCACTTCTTTCTCCTGGGTCATGGTATCATAACAGTTTTCCCCTACTGAACTATTCCTACCAGTATACAGCTATCTCCCAACATAAATGGGAAAAATTCATGTGGCCTCATACTGTCCTGCCTCTATTGCCTATGTCTATTTCACTTTTTTAAAAATTTAGGGATTGTCTTAGTTACTTTCTTTTGTTGCTGGGACAAAATACCTGACACCCAAAGTTAATTAAAGGAAGAAAGATTTATTTCAGTTCACAGTTTGTAGAGGTTTCAGTCCATAGTCAGCTAGCTCCAAGGTAGGTTGGTATGGCTGAGGGGCATTTCAGAGGAGAAACAGCTCATGGCATGGCAGTTCAGGCAGAAGGCAGCAAGCAGCAGCCTTCTTTTTATGCCTTTATATTCCATCCAGGCTGTAAACCTGTTGATTGGTGCCATCTACACCCCAAGTGGCACTTCCATTATCCACCCTCTTAATCCTAGATCACACCCTTAATCCACATTCACACACCCTAATCTAGCCACCTTTGAAACTTCCCTACACCCTAGGTGGTACTTCCAC
>NW_004624759.1:3675668-3719504 GCF_000247695.1 Heterocephalus glaber
TTTGTAAATAGGGAAGGGTGGAGGGCGTGAAGGGAGGGCTAGGAATGGGGAAAAAATAAGAACCAAGATGCATTTTGTAAAGGTACAATTCCCAATGAGAAATGTAATTGTGTTGTATACCTACAATGTACCAATAAAAGAATTTAATACAAAAAAAAGATATAAGCCATAATATGTCCCCCAGCGCCCCCCCCAACTCATGCATATCCCTTTATGCAAAAGTCCATGTCCAAGAGTTACTTAAGTCCAAGTCTAAAGTCTCCTCTCAGATTTAAGCCAAACACTTTACTGTGAGCCCCTGTACAAAAGAAAAGAAAGTTAAATACTTCCAACATACAATGACCCAAGATAAACATTACCATTACAAAAAGGGGATAGAATGGAATGGGACCAAAGCAATTCCAAACTCCAGCAGGGCAGATATTAAGTCCCATAGCTCCATGTTCAACATCTGAGGGAGGCTGTGGCAAAATGTGAACTGCAAAGGGCTTGGGGTCTGTGTCCCTATAGCATTGCAGGTGTTAGCAGCTCTGAAGGCTTCTCTCTTGGCCTGGCTTTGCTCCCTCTTTGCAGCTTTCCTCAGACGATCCATGTTTCTGGCTTCTCCAAACTTCTGGGGTCTCCACTGAACCTTTGGCTTCACACTCACAGCTTCACACACTGCTCTCTCAGGTGCACACTACCTGGCTTCCCAGGCCTTCTTCTGAAATCTGGGGAAAAGCCTTCCTGAACCCATAGCTCTTGCATTCAGCATATGGCTAAAACCAGCACCATGTGGATGATGCCATGGTCTGCCACCAGCTGAAGCAGTAGCCAGGCTTTCTTCTGTCTTGGCTATAAGGTTTGAGTGCCTGGATTGCTGAGCAATATGAACCAAATCCTGAAGAACAATTTCCCTAGGCTGCCACCATTCTGGAACATGGTACTCTGGGCCTCTCTTCTCAAAGCAAAATCTTTGATTTTTGGAACTTTGAGGCTAGAAAGGGTAGAGTACTACTGGTTTTTGTGATGTCTTCAGGCCATCTTTTCTATTGCCTTATTCCTTCTCAGCATCTAAGTTCTCCTCTAATCCATCTTTGCAGTCCGCAACTTTCCTGGAGCTTCCTTTCTGGACAAACTCAAAATGTTTTAAATCATTCTGCAGGGCTTTTTGCTTTTGTTTCTCAACATAGATCTGACTAAAAGCCCCCAGTGATAGCCATGCCACAGCCTCAACATTAAACTACTTTCAAATTTCTTCAAGATTAATTAGTACAGTGCCCTTAATCTCAGTTTCAGGCAAAGTCTCTGGACAAGAGCAAAGTTCAGATAAATTTTCTCCCAAAGCAAAATACACATGATCTGGAGTTCAGCAGCCATTGCAGTCCTTGTTCCTAACTGAAATGACCTGAGCCTGGTCTTTACCAGTAGCATTTTTATCAGCATTCTGCTCTTCTGAGCTCTGACCAGAATCTCCTATCAAATTCAGCTTACATCATTCCAGGGCTGCTGCTTCAGCCTGCAGCTCCAGACCATTCCAAACTCTTCCAGAAAGCCAGATCCAAAGGCCTTTGAACCACATGGCCAGGGAGTATCACAGGAACGTCCCCACTTCTCTGGTACCAAAATCCATCTTGATTACTTTTCTCATTGCAAGGACAAAATACCCAACACCCAGAGTTAAAGGAGAAAGGTTTAGGGCCAGGGATTTAGCTCAGTGGTACTGCTGCCTGCCTTGCAAGCGCAAGGTCCCGAGTTCGATCCCCGGTACCAAAAAAAAAAAGAAGAGAGGTTTATTTCAGCTCACAGTTTATAGAGGTTTCAATCCATAGTCTACTGGTTCCAAAGCAAGGTGGAATATCAGGGGCATCACAGAACAGAAGTTCATGGCAGGGCAGGCAGAAAGTAGCAGCAGCAAGCCTCCCTTTTTTTCTCTTCCAGGTACTAGCCTTTTGGGTGGTAGCACCCACACCTAGGGTGGGCCTTCCTTAATCCCAGCATCACATCCTTAATCTACAATCACATACCCTAATCTAGCCACCTTTGAAACTCTGTATGTATGGCCTCATGAAGTTTTTCAGGGGAACAGGTATAAGCCATTAAAGGTATAACTCAGTGGTAGAGCATTTGCCTAGCATGTACAGGGCTCTGGGTTCAATCTCTACAGCAGCACACACATCCACAAAAGAGAAAATTTGACTACTTCTTTTTAATTTCCACCAAAAAAAAAAATTATGGCAATCTACTAATCTCCCACCTGGATTACTATAGTACCTCCTAATTAATCTTGCTGTCTCCAATCTGCCTCCTCTACTATAATCTGTTGTATACATAGAAGATAGAATGATATTTTTTTTTTGGTACCAGGGATTGAACTCAGGACCTTTCCCTTGTGAGGCAGGCACTGTGCCACTGAGCTAAATCCCTGGCCCTTAGAGTGATATTTTTAAAAACAACCTGCAGAGTCACTAATGGTCTCTCATCTCATTCAGAATAGCAGCAATATTTATCATTGTCCATAGTCCCAATATGAACTGACTCCTGGTGTCCTTTCTGATTTAATCCCCTACTACCTTCCCTCTTATTCTGTCTACTTCAGCCATATTCTAGCCATCTTGGCTTATTTATTCTTACACAAAAATTCCAAACACGATTTGCATTTACTGTCCCTTCTCTGTGTAAAAAGCCCTTCTGTTTCCTCAGATATTTATACATTATCATTAAAGAGATAATGAAACCTGCTCACACCATCCCTCTTTGTGCCTTGTTTTTAAGAGCTCTTGTCACTACCAAATTTTATATGCAAGTATTTGTAGTTGTCTAATATTTGTATTAACAAATTCTTGATTTTGATAATGAGCTAGAATATTGAGACACACCCAGTTGTTCTAATCTACTTGGTTCCTGAGTTTTAGAAAGTCACAGAAGTTAAGAAAATGGGTTTAGGGCCGGGGATTTGGCTCAGTGGTTTTGCTGCCTGCTGCACAAGTGCAAGGACCCGAGTTCGATCTCTGGTACCAAAAATAAAAATAAAAAATAAAAAAAAGAAAATGGGTTTATCTAGAAATGTTTCAAAATCTTTTTGGTTCTTGAATTCAGATAGTGAAAGCTCAGATGGTAAAGGAATACCTGTGTTTATTTTTTTTACTTATGTATCTGTTTCCTTGAACTGGAATGTTAACTTTCTGAGAAAAGAAATACTTTGGTTTAGTTTTTTTATACTTCTGAATTATTGTTATATCCCAAGTCCTAAAATGCTTCCTGGCGCATAGTGAGTGCTCAGTAAATAATTGTTGAATACATAAATGTGTTTATTTCTACTCTCTCCTAAATTGCATGGAAATGACATTAAAGAAATAAATGTAAGAACCAAACACAGAGAGAATCTCTAGAACAATAATGGTCAAGAGGTAGCAATAGATTTTTAGAAGCTGAAAAAGAAGTTGCTAGATGGTTGATAAATAAAAGCAAAGCAAAAAAGCTGAAATACGTAAGTACCTATAGAGATTCCAGTACAAAGAGGGCTGCTTTTAGCTATACAGTCCCCTCCCATTTTTCCACCTAGCAAGAGAGAAGAAAGTAAATCAGAGAGGCTCTAAACTTGAATACACATGGTATATGGGTGGTAATAAATGGAATACACATGGTATAAAGGGTGGAAATAAGGCTGTAGTCCAAAACAGGGATTAAGTGAACGTGTGTAGGCTGAACGTTGAAGTTTCTCCCACTTCCTCCCCTAAATTTCTTTCCTTTACCCCTTGGTTCCCAGAATGCTGACAGGCAAAAAGGGATTCTTTTCTAAAGAAACTAACAAGCCCCAGAAAGAACCAGAGTCCCCGATACTTAGATTCTGCCAGAAATGGCTAGGTACCTTGCTTATATCAGACAATGTAGATGTCAACTAAGTACTACTTTTTTTACTGCTTTAACTTTAATTATAAAAAGACAAAAATCACAGATATTTGAGTAAAGCCTTGTACATGAAAAATGAGATGGAAAAAAAAAACCTTGGAGGAGAGAAAATGAAAAGGAAAATTTTTCCAAAAAGTTACATTTTTAAATCAATAAAAAATAGTGTTTTAGAGCCAGGCATGGTGGCACATGCCTATAATCCCAACTTCTGGGGACCTTGAGGCAGAAAGATTGCAAATTCAAAGCCAGCCTGTTCAACTTAGCAAGACCCTTAGCAGTGCTCCTTTGGTTCAATCCCAATATGGCCTCCCTCAAAATAAGTGTTGTATCCATGAAGCAAGCATTATATACATGCCAAAGAAGGGGGGAATTTGTTCTTAGCAGTAAAATACTATAAAAGAAATTTAAAATTCAAGGAAAATTTGGAAAATAACGCTTACCTCTCTAAAAGCAGAACAGAAAATATGGATGAATGAATAGAACAAAGGAAAGAAGAAAATAGATGAGAGAAAGATGCTCAGTGTTGTGGCTCACACCTGTAACCTCAGCACTTAGGGGAGCTGAGGCAGGAGGACTGACATGAGTTCGAGGCCAGCCTGGGCTCCATAGTGAGTTCAAGACCAGCCTGGACTATGTAGCAAGGCCCTGTCTCTAAAAGAAAAAGAAATGGAAATAGAAGAGAAAAAGATAAGAAAATTATAGCATTCATCTAAGTGGCCCAGTAGTCAACTCTTAAGTAGTTTCATAAAGAAGAGAGAAAATGAAATTATTGTTAAGAAATTTTCCCATAACTGAAGAATACAAGTTTCAAGAGTCAAAAGGCCCAAAATGCCCAGCACTTTGAGTAAGACCCATGCTAACGTATATTATAAAATTTTAGAATACTAGGGATAAAGAGAAGGCCCTAAAAGCATCCTGATTTGTAGGGAGCAGGGAGAGATGAGGGGGAAGGTGACAGAAAAGAATTAAGATGTGTTATGTGCATGTACAGAATCCCCACAATAAATGTAATCATTATGTCTTGCAAACATAAACTAATAAAAAATATATACTTTTTTTTGGGTACTGAGAATCAAACACAGGACCTTTCACTTGCGAGGCAGCTGGCAGAACCACTGAGCTAAATTCCCGGCCCTATGATTTTTTTTAAAAGTGGGAAAAAAAGAATATGGAATCAGAATAGCATCTGACTTTTCAGTAACTCATATCTAGAAGACAGTGAAACCAGTATTATCTAAGGTCTCAGAAAAGCTATTTTAGCCTAAAATTCTGAATCTTACCAAACTCTCATGTAAGAGAATATAATGATATTTGCAATATGTAAAGTCTCATAAACTATGTGTTACCTTCCATGCATCCTTTCTCAAGAAAAACCTGCAAAATGTGTTCCAACCAAAAGTAGTGAATCAAGAAATTCCCAGAGAGATGGTGGAGGGAAACCCTAGAAAATAGCTGGGCAACAAGCCTGGTGAGCAGCCAGACCAGATTACAGTAGGTGTGCAGTTGGCCCAGAAGGGACTTTTCCCAAGAAAAAGAAGAGTGCAAAAGATTTTTGATATCTTATACAGATAGAGAGGGGTTTTATTATTCTTTTATAAGGTTTTAGGGGAAAGTATTGTTAACTAGAAAATTAGGAAACCAAAAATGAAAAAGTTATTTTCTTCAGAAGACGAGATCAACAAATATATTTTTATGTAAAAGGAAACATAACCATAATACTTTCCACAGCTTAACTATGAGTAATGCATAATGATTATTAAAAAAAATTAAATAGTAATTTTACAAAATCAAAATTATAAGTGTAATTTTATTGAGGAATAGGAAATAGGAAAGCATGTATAATGGTAATTATGATAGTACTAAAGCTTTCTGGTAGGAAAATCAATTATGTCAAACATTTTTAAAATAAAGGTGAAGGAATATAAACAATAAAAATAAGCTATTTATTTTTATGTATTTATTATAAAAATAAGCTAGAATATAAATTTAAAATGTCAAATAGAAGAGTTAAAATTACTGGCCTGTGGGAAACAGGATTCTGGGTGGAAAGTATGAGGCAAGAGAATGCTGTTTTTGTTGTTGTTGTTATAAGCCATGCTGTTTAGCTTTTAACAATTAGAATATATTTAAGACTGAAATTAAATGTGAAATGAAAAGCTATTAAATGCTTTAAAACTGACCCCAAAGACTTTAGACATTGATTTTCAAAGATGTTGGGATGATTTGCCACTTGAGTAGTATTGTATTGTATTTCTTGGTTACCATAAAAAATAATTTTCTACTCATATATGCTTTGACTAGTTGATGGGAACAGAATACATTTTACCGTTCACTGATATTTAATAGTACCTCCAAATATGATAGAATTTCTTTCTACTTATTTTTTTTTTTTTTTGGTACTGGGGATCGAACTCAGGACCTTGTGCTTATGAGACAGGCGACGGCACCACTGAGCTAAATCCCTGGCCCCACTACTTATTTTTTAGGTGTATGCTCAGCCCGTTTTTTCTTTTTTGGCGGGGGGGCTTGCTTTTGAATTTTTTTGTTAAAGTATAAAATTCCTATAATGTACAGTTCAAAAGTGTACTTTTTTTTTTGTTTGTTACTGGGGATCAAACTCAGGACCTTGGCGCTTGCAAGGCAGGTGGCGGAACCACTGAGCTAAATCCCTGGCCCCTTCAAAAGTGTACATTTTAATTTTCACAAACTGAATGCAACATATATAGTCAGTATTCAGATCAAAACCAGAAAATACCAATCCTTATATGCCCCCACTGTTGTGGGGGCAAGAATAACCTTCTAACACCAAAAGCTAGTTTTTCCTGCTTTTTTAACATCATATAAATGGAATATACAATATGTATTCTTTAGGATCTTGCTTCTTTCAATTGGCATTGTACTATGAAATTGATCTGTATTGTGTCATATGAGTGAAACATATTTGAATTGTATCTTTTTTTTTTGAATTGTATCTTGATAACACTGTTTAAAAGAATCTCAGATTTTCAAGGATGTACTCAAAAGTGTTTCTGTCAATAATTGCAAAAAGCTCTATATTTACCCACTCAAATTTGACAAATTACAAACTTAACAGTGGTATTAGGAAAGGTAGAAAAGGATCAACTAACAAATTACTTATTAGAAAAGGATCAACTAACAAATTGCTTCACAAGATATCTTAGAGATAATAGAGGCTGGTTGCTCTGAGACACAAGAAAGACCAGCACAATTGAAGAGCTTATTGAAAATTAATAGATCTTAGCAAAAAGTAATCATTCTAAAAAGTTTAAACTTGATTTGGGGTTTTGTTGTTTTGTTTTGTTTTTGAGACAGGGTCTCACTATGCAGTTTAGGCTGACTTTGAACTCACTGTAGCCCAGACTAGCCTGGAACTTGTGGCGACCTTCTTGCCTCAGCCTCACAATTGCTGGGATTACAGGCATGTGCCACCATGCTTGGCCTGCCTGTAGTACAATTTGTGGCTGAGAGTCCTTTAATTCTGAAAATAAATGAATGCCACTATTATATGCCATATAATGTTATATAAGACATGATTCACTGCCCTCCAGGAGTTGAATGGTGAGGTCAATTTGTGAATTAATAAGCATAATACAAAGACATACACAAGAGACATAGCAGTATGGAGAAATTACATGTAAGTAAGAATTAGGAGGCAGAGAAGAGTTCTCAAAAGGGAATGTTTTAAGAGCCAAAGGAGTTCTCAAAATAGAGAATTGGGGGCAGGGATATGCCAGGTCAAGAAAATGGGTTTAAGCAACAGTTAAGGCCTGAGATAAAATGACTCATTTAGGAAACTACAAAAATTGGAATGGCTAGCATAAAAGAACGTTTGTCAAGGAAGTAATAGGAAATAAGGATTAGAAAGAAAGTAATAGGAAATCAGGATTAGAAAGGGAAAGGCTAGATCATAAAAGCCTTTTTTTTAAAGCTAAAAATAACTGAAAGCCAAGTGTGAGACTTTCCTTTCTCCTTACTTGGGGTTGCCTAAACTAGGAGACAGGCTTCTTTGCCTTCAGGAAATCAGTAGGATAGAGGAATAATAGTCCTATAATTCTCTGTCTGAAAATAGAATTTAAAATGGAACTTCTCAAATACTACTAAAAGGGGGAAATGAGGTCAGAGGTGCTATAGTCTCGTTTACACTCTTTCTGAATCAACAGAACATCTAGCAAAGTAATGATAGTGAAAACATGTGGGGATGGGGGTCGACTCAGTGATAGAGCATGTGCTAGTATGTGTGAGGCCAGGAGTTCAGTAGCCAACACCGAAAACAAAAGAAAACAAAAAAACTATCAGGACCTTGGGATATCATATAAGCACAACACAAATGATAAAAATTGGCTGATAAGTGATCCAGCGCCCAAATTCCTTCTCATTGTCTTCTTCCCAGACCACTTCCAATACCAGCTGTGTTAGTTCAGGTTCTTCAGTAAGCAGACATCAAAATGGAGTTTGAAGTGCAAGAAATTTATTGAGGCAGCACTTAACAAAAATAAAGAGATTGGAAAGAGAATAGGTGCCTACATTAGAACCCTCTGTGGCTTAGTCTATGAAAGCAGAGAAGAAAAGGGAGTTAATTGGGCAGAAAGAGACTCAGAAAGTCTTAGTCAACCCAGTATAAATCTTTGGTGCAAAGATTACTGAAGAGAAGTCCAGGGTTCGACACAGTGACTCTGCCACACTTGAGTCATTGGTGAGGAGCTCCCCAGTGGGAGTGTGAACAGGGTGGCAGACCCTGAAGGCTGCAGCTGGAGGCTGTCAGCTAACTAACTGTACTCCTTACATCAGGTTCTCACTTGCAAAGAGCCATGGCTATCACAGTGAAGTCAAATTGGGACATTAATATTAGGGTTTTTGTAGGCCAAAGTTTGTGTCTGTTTTGCTACTGTGAGTTATAATTTGTCTTTACTTATTTGTCCTTTAATTTGTCTTTACTTTCTAACCAATTATTACATATATATAGGAAAGATGTTGATCTTTTTAAATGTATTTTTTCTATTAGCTACTTTTAATACTTGCTAAAGAATTTTTAGTTGTTTCTCTTCAAGAATATCAACATATTTATCTGCAAATAATTTTGTCATCTTTTCAAAAATAACTATATAAGTATAATGCTGTCTTTTGGTAGGAAGTGATCTCAATTTGTCCAGTGGTTTAAACAAATACAGTAGAAGTATACTGGGTATGGTGGTACCTACCTGCAATCTCAGCTGCTTGAGAGGCTGAGGAGGGAGGATCAAAAATTCAAGGTCAGGCCCAGGATTTAACTCAGTGGCACCTTGGCTGCCTCATAAGCACAAGGTCCTGAGTTTGATTCCCCGGTACTGAAAAAAAAAAAAAAAAAAATTGAGGTCAGTAGCCAGGTGTGGTGGCAATCTGTAATCCCAGTACTTGGGAGGCTGAGGTAGGAGGATCACAACAAATTCGAGGCCAGTCTGGGCTACATAGTGAGGCTCTGTCTCAAATTTTTTAAAAAAATAAATGGTTGGAGATATAGCATAGAACTCCCTGCGTTCAATCCCCAGTACAAGAACAAAATACACACATGGGAATTGCCTCCAACTTTTATTTCTGAGATTAAAAAAAAAAATTTAAAGATTGTAGCTAGAAAAGGAGAGGATTTGACTAAGAGAAACACATTTTGAATTGTTTCCATAGATAAAAATTCAGGTGAAAACAGGCAAATAAAAACCGTCATAGAAAAGATATATAATTATCTTAGTCTTACCTCCTAATTTCTTGGTCTTACTTTCTGAATCAGTTATCTTGATTCTTAATTGTTCTTATGTCCTTTCCTAAAATAATATACTAAAGAGTCCGTGGACTTTTTCTACATATCTACTTTTTACTCTAATGTTTCCTAACATGGATTATTGTCTACTTTGTCACCTGTTTTTCCTAGACTCATCAGTATTTTCAAGTAAGTCATAGTGTTACTCTACAGAAATGAGTTTTTTACTTATTTAGTAACAGACCTCAAAATAGAAATTGGCAATGCTTTTAAAATGTTACTTTAAGAATCCTTGGAGAAGGTCAAGCATGCATTTGCATTCTGCATGCAGTTAGGGTCAGAATGTTTAGGCAATGTGATCTGATTCTTTGTGGGAAAGTGTGTGCATTGGTACTTGGTTAGCTGAGATCTTACTGGCCCGTTTGTGGCTACAGAAGTGCCCTCTGTGTACTGGTGTATGAGCTCGTGGCAGACTACACCGCCCCTAAACTCGGCCTCCTCATGTTGGTGCTATTTGAAACGTCTGTTGGCTATGCCATCTCTAAAGTTCTAAATGAGAAGAAACTTCAAGAGGTTCATAGTTGTTGAAAGAATTTGAAACTCCAGAGAAAGCAAATAAAATAGTAAAGCTAAAACATTTTGAGAAATTTCAGGATATAGCAGAAGCATTAGCAGCATTCATAGCTCTAATGGAGGACAAAATCAATAAGCAGCTGAAGATAGTTCTGAAGAAAATAGTAAAAGAAGCCCATGAACCTCTAGCTGTAGCTGATGCTAAACTAGGAGGAGTCATAAAGGAAAAGCTGAATCTCCGCTGCATCCATGTCCTGTTGTTAATGAGCTTATTAGGGGAATCCAATCATAGATGGATGGATTGATCCCTGGGGTACAACCATGTGAAATGGCAGCCATGCGTCTTGGATTGGCCCACAGCCTGTCTCAATACAGTTTGAAATTTAGCACTGATAAAGTGGATACAATGATTGTTGAGGCAATTTCCTTGTTAGATGATTTAGATAAAGAATTAACTACAGTATGCGTTGTAGAGAGCAGTATGGCTGGCATTTCCCAGAATTAGGAAAAATTATTTCAGATATTTTGACATACTGTAAATGTTTACAGAAAGTTGGAGGTAGGAAGAACTATGCCTCTGCTGTGCTTTCTGAATTGTCAGAGGAAGCTGAACCTGAAGTAATAGTAGTTGTAGAGATATGTATGGGAAGAGAGGTTTCTGAAGAAGATACTTACAATATTCTACATCTTTGCACCCAAGTGACTGAAATCTCTGAATATAGAACCCAGCTGTATGAGTATCTCCAAAATCGAATGATGGCCATTGCACCCAGTGTTACAGTCGTGGTTGGCAAGTTAGTTGGAGCACAGCTGACTCTTCCTGCAGATTCTTTCTCTTTTGAATTTGGCCAAGCATGTAGCTTCTACAGTTCAGATTCTTAGAGCAAAAGAAGTGCTTTTCAGAGCCCTCAAGTCTAGTCAGCATACCCCTAAATATGGTCTTATTTATCATGCCTCCCTTGTAGGCCAGGCATATCCCAAATACAAAGGAAAGATTTTTTCAAATGCTGGCAGCCAAAACCATTTTGGCTATTCATTGTGATACTTTCAGGAAGGATTTCAGTTCTGAAATGGGAGTTGAGAACAGAGCCAAAGTAGAGGCCAGACTGAGAAGCTTGGAAGATATAGGGATAAGAAAAATAAGCAGAACAGGAAAGGCATTAGCAAAAACAGAAAAATTTGAAAACAAAAGTGAAGACTTCTGATCCCTTTGGTGACTCTACACTGCCAACCTGTTAAAAAACTCAGAACAGGTAGATAAAGAGGATGAAATGACTGAAAACAAAAAAGCCAACATTAAAATTAAAGTGGAAGAGGAGGAGAAAGAGGAAGAAAAAGTACTACTGGTAGAAGAGGAGCTATCTGTGAAGAAGAAAAAGAAAAAAAGTAAAAAGAAACACATTAAAGAAAAGAACCTCTTCCTGAGAAAGAACCATGCACCAGTACACAATTCCTAGCCCAGAGAAAAAGACAAAAAAAAAAAAAAGACATTGAGGACTAATGAGAGGTAATCGTAGTTCTGTTGGCTGGACACTATAGTCAGGAGGGCTTGCACCAGAGCTCCTCTGGTATGTAAGCAGAGAAGGGCAGGTTGGATAGGATAGGGATTAATTATCCATAGCTTTCCAGACCTAAGTATGTCATGACGTCAACTCTGTTAACCTTAGTATGTCTTCATTTCTTAGTCTGATATTACAGATAAAACTTTTTTATTTTCTAAAAAAAAATGTTAAAATTTTATTGTTAAAATTTAAAATTATAGGTAAATGGTTAATTTTAAAACAAATCTCATCAACCAGGGATAAATATTATTTGTATTTTTGTGGATATTCTTCCAGTCTCTTTTTTCCCCTTACATTATCATATTTTTAAATAGAAGTAAAACCACACTATACGTGCTGTCTGAGTCATGAACATTTGTCATAACATAAAAATCTTCCTCAACATAACTTTTAAATACTATATGCCACTATGCAGCTTACTCAATCCCTTTAAGTGGATATTTATTTCTAATATTTTTAAGCAGTGCTTTTTAGATTTGTCATTGATCAATTCTCCCATCCACAGTTCCTTTTCTGGAGAGACTTTTCTGGCAATTCAGGTTTTAGAAAAAATGTAGAACTTTAAAATCAGACCCTAAGCTGTGTGTGGTGGCGCATGAGTATAACCCCAGCACTTGAGAGGCTGAGGTGGGAAGGATCACTGTAAGTTCAAAGCCAACCCAAACTACATAGAAAGAGAAGGAAGAAAGAAAAGAAAGAAAGGGAGAGAGAAAGAAAGAAGAAAGAGAAGGAAGGAAAAAGAAAGAAAAGACAAAGGAAAAGAAAAGAAAGAAGAAAGAAAGTCAGACCCTAAAATTGACACTTCTACTGTGCCACATACTGTTTGTGTGACATCAAAAGGGAATTGTTGGGCCAGGGATTTAGCTCAGTGGTGCTGCTGCCTACCTCACAAGTGCAAGGTCCTGAGTTCAATCCCCAGTACCAAAAAAAAAAAAAGGGAACTACTGATATAAAGAACCTACACATGATAGCAATTTATTTTATTTGTTTGTTTGTTTGGTTGGTTTTTTTTGGTACTGGGGATCGAACTTGGGTCCTTGTGCTTGTGCAACAGGCGGCAAAACCACTGAGCTAAATACCCGGTCCTGGATACCGATTTCTTGATTCTTTTTCTTTCCCTATTAAGTGATTTGTGCAAGTATAACACTGACCTTGAAGAACTACATAAAAGTATTTTAATCTTACTTCCATAACAAAGTAAAGACAACTAGTTTTTTTTATGGCTGCTAATACTCATTTTCTCCTTGTTAATTTCAACATTTTTGTCTCTTTTTTTCTCCTAGAGATAAGATTTCAGTTTCCACAGCTGACTGGAGTTCTTACCCTTGCTTTCTTTATTCATAATTGTATTATTACACTCCTGAAAAACAATAAGAATCAAGAAAACAATGTGAGTAAACTTCTGTACCTCCTGAGGATAGACTTTCTAAGTCAGTATTTGAGGCCCTTTATATTTGGAGGAGAGTTATACACTTTGTTGCATGATCTTAGTTTTTAAGTTTGAACCATGGAGTAGTAGTCAGCAAACTTTCTGTGAATGTTCAGACTGTAAATATTTGGACTTTCTGGTCCGTATGGTCTTATTACAAATACCTGACTCTACTGCTGTGGCATGAAAGCAGCCTTAGACAATAAATAAACAAATGGGCTGGGGGTGGAGGTACATGCACTCCTGTTATCCCAGCACTCTGGTAAGCTAAAGCAGGAGGATCACACATTCAAGCCCAGCCAGAGCAATTTAGCAACTTAGGGAGATCCTGTCTCAAAATTTTAAAAAATGAAAAAAAGTCTGAGGATGTAACTCAGTGTAAAGGCCTTGGGTTTAAACCCCAATATCGCGATAGATAGATAGATAGATAGATAGATAGATAGATAGATAGATAGATAGATTTAAACCCCAATATCATGATAGATAAACAGACAGACAGATCCCAGAATGCTGGGAGTACAGGCCCATACCTTCTCATGTTTCAGTCTTAACCACGCATACATATTTTTTCATGCTTGTATTTAGTTTATCTTATGAGAAAATTGCCTCAAAATAATTAAATTGCAGTCATTTCTCACATTGCATGGTTCCTACATTTAAAATTTCAGTTGCTAAGGTTTAAATTGTATCAGTATCCCATCAGTGTGAGACTAATTTCAGTTACCACAGGGTTTGAGCTATGAGTACTTTCATAAAGTAGTAGCTGCTAGCTTTTCATTTCACAAATCAACATGGGCCTAACAGGTACATATTATGGTTAATGACCAATCATGTCACTTCTTTCAAAGTCTATTAGTGATTAGTTACTGTGCTTGTTGTTCACTTTACATAAAGCCTTCAAAGCAGGCGGTTGTGCTGCCTCTTTGCCAGTGATAAGCATACATGCTATTTTTATAAACAATGATAATTGAAAGAAGGAATTGGCAAAGGTGAAAATACAACGATGAAACAGAGCAATAAAGTTGAAAATGAAATTTAAATAGAACATAAGGGAAGTTATAAAAGAAATGGCTGATTGTGGAAATGTTAACAATACTGCCATTGAAAAGACTCTAGACATGCAGCAAGAGGAATTCAGGGAAAGTGAACCTATCTTCATGAACTTTGAAAGGGTTGTGATGACAAGAAGGAAGACATTCCAGAGAAAGTAACACTGTCAGAAAACTTCTCATTAAAAGAATTCTCAGGTATTTCACAATATTGAAAGCATAAAGGAGGAAATGATAGAAATGAAGCAAAGTTAGAATAAAGAAGTGGTGGTTCAACTTTGTCACTTGTGGAAAATGTTTTAAAACAAAAGCTCCAAGGCAAATGTTTAAATAGATGATATTGCTGTCTTAATTAAAACTAGGATATGAAGTGATGATCTAGCCTTCAAAAAAACAGCGGTGCTTCATGTTAACTTCTTAAAATATTAATAATTATTAATGAGAAAACTAACATTTATGAAGTACTATGTGTCAGCAACATTCTAAATACTTTATATAAGTATATATATTTTGTCCTTGTAATTATGTTGATATTGGCTTATGTTATCATAAATCAAGCTAAATGGATACTATATTCTGAGAAAAGCTTTGTCATTTAAATTATCTAATGATTGTACCTTTCAGTAAGTTTTATTTCTTTGACTTATGGAAATCCTGTTAATTTGGGGGGCATTAAAGTCAGAAAATGAGAGGCCTACCAAGGACTCTGAATTCATAATGTTAATGTTGAGTTAGTCATTCCAAACTCAGAAAACAAAGTTATGAAAGTAGAAAAGAAAAGGAAGGAATAGAAAAGCCTCCTCTTCTGTATAACTGTTGGTCTTGGATCTAAAGACATCTGTGAAGAAAGAAATAAGACTCCTAAACAGGTATACTAATCAGATTTTCCTGATTTTTCAAGTTTAACTTAATATTTGTGCATTTTTTCAATAAATATAATTTTTTATTTGTATAACTTGGAGGAGAGGGTTGAAGATCATCCACTTCCTTCATTGTCATCATAATAGTGCCTATAACTACATGAAAATGTGGATTAACCTCTTGATATTTCTTCACTGTGTTTGATTAGAACCTACCATCAGGCCTGCCAGCCATCACTTATTCGTGAAACAGAGTACATTACCTTATTGGTAGAGGTTTCTTGATATATTACCAGTTCATGGTAATATGTGTCTCCTTTTACATATATATTTTTACTTTGAGTCTCACTTTCTACATGATAGTTTTTTCTACCCTTTTCTATTAAATGGAATGTCAGGAGGCCATATGTTGAGTCATAGTACAATGATGGCTTGGGTTTGAGCCAAAGAATAGCAAGTCTCACATATGTGCATGCTATTCAGAGGTGGCATATTTCCCAGATCACACTAAACCTCAGCTGCTTTTATAATAAGATCATCATTTCTGTTCATTAGAGTATTTTCAGATGAAAACTGATAGGCATCTCCTAATCCAGTTTTACTGAATATATAGTAGAATACTGTGAAATAGAGCTTTTCTGATTTTAGTACTGTATTTCTCGTGTAGCTTTTTATGTGTTCTGTTACATACTCTGTTACTCAAAGATTGTTGCCTCTTTCATTTTTCATCCTTGCTGTTTATGAACTGTGACATAAGTGTGCTGCAGACTGGTAAGCTCTCCATCACTGTAGCTGAGGGCATGCAATTTGGAACCAGAAAGACCTTGATTGAAATATTGGCTTCAGGGCCGGGGATTTAGCTCAGTGGTTCCAGTGCCTGCCTCACAAGCACAGGGTCCTGAGTTCAATCCCTGGTACTAAAAAAAAAAAAAAGAAATATTGGCTTCATTAGCTGTTCATATTGTAACCATGAACAAGTTTTGTAACTTTCCTATCCTTAGATTGCTTATCTATGAAGTGAAGAAATTGACTGTATCTACATTATAAGGTTGTTATGAGGATTAAATAAAATATCATGTATAATATGCTTAGCGCAGGGCCCAGGACCTAGAAGCAGTTAATAAATTAAACCAGTGTGTTTATTATATTTATCACACTTACTGAGTTTCTTCTATGTGCCAGGTGTTATCCTGGGTATTGGGGATAGAAAGATGAAAAAGCTAAAGTCCCTGTCTTCAGAAGATGTTGGACAAAATGCCAGGCGGATCTCAGAAGGCCAGTTCTAAGACCAGATCATCAGATGTTCATTCATCTGGATCTTCAGATGCACATATGGATGCATCTGGACCTTCAGATAGTGATATGCCAAGTCGGACACAACCTAAGAGCCCAAGAAAACATAATTACAGGAATGAAAGTGCCCGTGAAAACCTTTGTGATTCTCCTCATCAGAATCTTTCAAGACCTCTTCTGAAAAACAAACTTAAAGCATTCAGTATTGGAAAAATGAGTACAGCTAAGCGAACTTTAAGTAAGAAGGAACAAGAGGAATTAAAGAAAAAGGAAGATGAAAAGGCAGCTGCTGAGATTTATGAGGAATTTCTTGCTGCTTTTGAAGGAAGTGATGGTAATAAAGTAAAAACTTCTGTGTGAGGAGGTGTTGTTAAAGCAGCTAAAGAAGAACATGAAACAGATGAAAAAAGAGGTAAAATCTATAAGCCATCTTCAAGATTTACAGATCAAAAAAATCCTCCAAATCAGTCATCCAATGAAAGACCACCATCTCTTCTGGTGATAGAAACCAAAAAACCTCCACTGAAGAAAGGGGAGAAAGAAAAAGAAAAAAATCAATTTAGAACTCTTCAAAGAAGAATTAAAACAAATTCAAGAGCGTGATGAGAGACATAAAACAAAAGGCAGGTTAAGTCGATTTCACCCTCAGTCAGATTCTGATGGTCAGCGTCGTTCTATGGATGCACCTTCAAAAAGAAATAGATCATCCGTTCTTGATGATTATGCACCTGGCTCACATGATGTAGGAGAGCCAAGTACTATTAACTTACACCTTGGAAACATTAATCCACAGATGAATGAAGAAATGCTGTGCCAAGAATTTGGAAGATTTGGGCCATTGGCTAGTGTGAAAATAATGTGGCCTAGAACTGATGAAGAAAGAGCAAAAGAGAGAAATTGTGGCTTTGTGGCTTTTATGAATAGGCGAGATGCTGAAAGAGCTTTAAAAAATTTAAATGGAAAAATGATTATGTCTTTTGAAATGAAGTTAGGCTGGAGTAAAGCCGTACCGATTCCTCCACAACCAATATACATTCCTCCTTCTATGATGGAACATACGCTTCCTCCACCTCCTTCTGGACCGCCTTTTAATTCGCAGCCTAGAGAGCACTTAAAAAAATCCCAATGCTCCGATGTTACCACCACTTAAAAATGAGGATTTTGAGAAGACTGTCGCAAGCCATAGTCAGAGTGGTTATCCCAACAGAAAGGAATTTGCTCGCCCTGATACATCAAATGATAGTTTGTGGTAAGTGAAGGGCCAGTGTTTGAAGCTATGATTATGAACAGAGAAATCAACAATCCTGTGTTCAGGTTCTTATTTGAAAACCAGACACTAGCCCATGTTTACTACAGGTGGAAGCTTTATTCTATTCTGCGGGAAGATTCTCTAACTAAATGGCGAACAGGATTTTTGTATGTTCAAAAATGGATCTTTTTGGAGGCCACCACCATTAAACCCATACCTTCATGGAATGTCAGAAGAACAGGAAACAGAAGCTTTTGTAGAGGAACCTAGTAAAAAGGGAGCACTTAAGGAAGAACAGAGGGACAAATTAGAAATCTTGCGAGGATTGACTCCAAGGAAAAATGATATTGGAAATGCAGTGGTTTTCTGTCTTAATAATGCTGAAGCTGCTGAAGATATAGTAGATTGCATTACTGAGTCATTGTCTATCTTAAAGACACCTCTTCCTAAAAAGATTGCCAGATTATATTTGGTTTCTGATGTTTTGTACAACTCTTCAGCCAAAGTTGCCAATGCTTCATATTATAGAAAAATTTTTGAAACAGAGTTATGTCATATTTTCTGACCTCAATGCTACATATCATACAATTCAAGGCCATTTACAATCTGAAAATTTTAAGCAATGAGTAATGGCCTGCTTCAGAGCCTGGGAAGATTGGGCAATTTATCCAGAACCATTTTTGATCAAACTATAAAATATTTTCTTAGGACTTGTAAATATTATTGAAGAAAAGGAAACAGGATGTACCAGATGATCTTGATGGTGCTCCCATTGAGGAAGAGCTTGATGGTGCACCTCTGAAGGATGTGGATGGGATTCCCATTGATAGTACTCCCACTGATGATCTCAATGGTGTTCCTATAAAAAGTCTTGATGATGATCTGGATAGAGTGCCTTTGGATGCAACTGAAGACTCAAAGAAGAATGAGCCTATATTTAAAGTTGCTCCATCAAAATGGGAAGCTGTAGATGAATCTGAATTGGAAGCACAGGCTGTAACAACTTCTAAGTGGGAGTTATTTGACCAGCATGAAGAATTGGAAAAAGAAGCAAATCAAAATCAAGAAGAAGTGAAGATGAAGAAGATACTCAAAAGTTCCAAATCTGAAGAACATCATTTGTACTCTAATCCAATCGAACAAATGACTGAGTCCAATTTCTCTAAGTACTCAGAAATGAGTAAGGAAAAACGAGCAAAACTTCGTGAAATTGAGCTCAAAGTTATGAAGTTTCAGGATGAATTGGTATCTGGAAAAAACCCTAAAAAATCAGGCCAAAGTTTCCAAGAGCAAGTTGAGCACTACAGAGATAAACTTCTTCAACGAAGAAAAGAGAAAGAATTAGAGAATGAAAAAGAGACAAGAATGATAAAGAAAAATTGGAATCTCGATCCAAAGACAAGGAAAAAGGTGAATGTACTCCAACAAGGAAGGAAAGGAAAAGACGGCACAGTACATCCCCCAGCCCATCTCTCAGTAGCAGTGGTGGACAAGTGAAATCACCATCACCAAAATCGGAGCGATCAGAACATTCAGAAAGATCTCATAAAGAAAGATCACAGTCCAGGTCATCTCACAGAGATTCTCTTAGAGATGTTAGCAAAAAAGCCAAAAGATCACCATCTGGTTCAAGGACACCTAAGAGGTCTATGTGGTCACGGTGTAGATCCCCTAAAAAATCAGGGAAGAAATCCAGATCCCAGTCTCGATCTCCACACAAGTCTCATAAAAAGTCAAAGAAAAACAAACACTGACAACCATTTTTAAGATGCTGTCCCTTATTGGAAATGCGATTTTGTTTGTGCCAACAAAACCAAAAAAATCAAATGAAAGAGTATTCCTGGGGGGTTTTTTGTTTGTTGGTGAATGCATGTGTAAACTCATGAGTAACTGCATCTGTAGACCTGTCATTTTTTATATTGTATAAATTACTTTCATTGTGGCTGTTTCTCAAGATGAAATTTTTACTGTAATAATGAATTTCATCAGAAATGTGTATAATGGATCTGCTGGCAGTAGTAGTATTTTGTTTTAGAATATTGTGACTTAGCAAAGATAATGCAGATGTCTTTTCCCCTTTTGTAGCTTTCACAGTTTGAATTAGATTTCAAATAAAATCTGAACAGAAAAAAAAAAGAAGTCCCTGTCTTCAGAATCTCACAGTAAAGTGGTTCGGGCCAAGCTAAAATACCAATAGCTGAGTATAGTGGTGCATACCTGCAATCCCAGCACTTAAGAGACTGAGGCAGGAGAATCACAGTGAGTTCAAGGCCAGCGTGAACTATATAGTGAGACCCTGTCTCCAAAAAATTATATAAGAACTATTAAACTTGGCTATTTTTTGAGGGTCAGAGGACATTTTATGCCCACTTGATAACCTTTGTACTGTTAACATGGGTTGCTTTTATAATAAAAATTAATGATAGTTACAATACAGTGTAGTAGTTGCTATATTTATGATATGTATGCAGTACCATGAGAACAGGGAAGCAGAAGAGGTAACTGTCTTACTGGGAAGCCCTTGTACCATAGCCTTTGCATCTTTGCATCTTCATTAGGTTTCCCCCAAAGTGTACTCTAAAGTACACTTTTTTGCAGGAAGTCAGACCAAAATAAGGTCATGACTGGGTAGTATATAAATTAAAAGTCTGAGCCGGGGTTTTAGCTCAGTGGTTTGGCCGCCTGCTGCATAAGCACAAGGACCAGAGTTCCATCCCTGGTACCAAAAATAAAATAAAATAAATTAAAAGTCTGTCCATGGAATGGTGGCTGTCCTCTTCTTTTATAGTATATATCTCTGTTTGGCACAACTGTTTTGCCTCCTAAGATTTTCTTTTTTTTAACAAAGGCACCTCTGTTCTTAAGTGGCTTCAGTAGGTTGAGGGTAGAATGACTTTCAAACATCATAATGGAAGATTAC
This sequence comes from Heterocephalus glaber, assembly GCF_000247695.1. Next base: position 3,696,247 of record NW_004624759.1, read on the forward strand.
TACTCATTGATAGGAACTAGGTGTTGTCTGGCTCATTTCTGTTCTCTCACACAAGAGTTTAAGGCCAGTCTATGGATAACTGAAGTCTAGTTTACCAAGGCCCTGGAGCTGGAATTAAAGAGGAAAAATTTTGAGACTTCTCCCCAGAGGTTTGGTCATCTTCCCTTCCTCAACCCTGAACAATAAGCTCTTCCACAGAGCTGGAACCAATCTACATAAGCCTTCAGCTCCATGAGTCTATCCATCCAATTTAGGGTATGGAATCCCTGGTTTGTTTTCAAGCTGGTCCTGACAAAGATTTGTCAAATTTTGTTACTTTCTTTTTAACTGAATTTATAGCAGTTCAAGTTTATAAAATTTGACTATTATTGCTTTACCCCAATTAGGGAGAAAAATTATCCAGAAAATTAGAAATGTTTCCTAATCCAAATGTCCAAACATTCTCATTCTCTCATCAAACTAAAAAAAAATTTTGTATATAATTTTTTAATCTATTTTCTTAGCTTTCAAAGTAATCTGTGTTTAAAGTGAAAAATGAATAGGCTTATTGCCACAATTTAGTTATGCTAAATTGTTTGACTATATCTTTAGTGTTGATGGAGACAGTCTGCAAGCTGTGGAATCTGTTGTGCTTGGATCTGACAGCTGACTGCATTAAGTATCTTGGAGTGTGGGAGGGTGGAACAACAGTGGACAGAAGCAATCCACTGTATTTAATGTTCTGTGTTTGTTTACTGATTCCAGTAATAACATGGTAGAGCTATTTGAACAGCTGCCTTTTGATTTCCTTGTTTACTGTTTAGGTTTATTAAGCTTGTCCTTAACACTTAACTTGTTTAGTGCTCTTTAACTAGCTCTCCTTTATTAAATATGTTTTTATGTGTTCTATTCCCTTGTGGTCTAGGTATACTTTGATGAACTAAAGGTATATAGGTTCTTTACCAAAGAAAGAAATTTTTTAAAATTCACAGGTCCTACTGAAGGTGGCTTATACTTACTTTCTTGTTGTCCCTTAGCCTTATTATTGTAGTTAAATATTTTATAATTTGATAAATTACCTTTTGGAATTAAGTCAGAATTTCAGTCATGTTAAACCACAGTTTATGATAGCTTCCTAAGTCTGCCAACAGGTAGCTTAGTCTACATACTTCAGACTAGTTTAAAAAAATTGACATGCTAATTGTAAAGTATGTGGATTTTGTTTTAGTTATTTTCTGTGACTAGATTGGCTAGAAAGGATATACAGGGGTAAAAAGATAAATTTTATAATTTTCAGTCTTATTTAGTGTATTTAAATAGACTTGCTGCAAATTTCTTCATATTGTAGGAACTTTATTTTGTATTTACAGGTGAGAGACCTATGCATTGCTTATATGCTGGTGACATTAACTTACCTTTATATTGGAGTCCTGGTTTTTGCTTCATTTCCTTCACCTCCATTATCCAAAGATTGCATTGAGCAGGTAAGGCACTTTGTACCCTCTCTGTGGGATCATTTGTAACTTTATGTATGAATAGTAGGTAGGATGATACAGTAGCAAGATGTAATAGCAGACAGGCCTGGATTTGAATACATGTCTAGCATTATTTGAAGTGCATGAATTTTGGCACCTTTCCCAACCTTTCTGAGATTGTTTCCTTTTCTATTAAATCTTATAATACATAAATCATTTGAATTTTAGATGTACTCTGAATACTAGGCACCTGTGTGCGCAAATAAATGACTAGTGTCGTGTATGTATATTTCTCTTTGTGTAGAGAACAATTAACCAGGAAGTCTCATGAATTTAAAAAACATCCACAGTAAATCCACTAAACTCCCTTATTTTCCAAAGTCTAGATCTGAAAATGCCCTGGATAAACTATTGCCTGTTCATCTCTAACAACAGATCTGATTCCCACTTAGATACTGAGTAGCAGGCAGCAAAACAAAGACAGTGTTTGGCTGCTAAAAAGAGGGGCACAGCCAAGTATGGTGGCACAATCCTGTAATCTCAGCACTTGGGAGACTGAGGCAGATGGGTCTCAAGTTTGGGGTCATCCTGGGCACCATAGCAAATTCCATACCACCCTGTACTGCAGAGCGAGAACATGTCTTGAAACAAAAATGAGAGAAACAGACAGACAAGAATGGGAAGGGGAGAATGAATATAAAAGAAAAATCTTGCTGGGTGTGGTGTCACATGCTTATAAGCCTAGCACTCTGGGAGGCTGGGGGCAGGAGTGGGGATCCCAAGTTCGAGCCCAGTCTGGGCAACTTCAAAAGCTAACAAGACTCTACTTCAAAAAGAATTTTTAAAAGGGCTCGTTGTATAGTTTAGTGTGAAGGCTCCAGGCTCAATCCCCAATACTGCAAAGAAAATATTTTACAAGAAAAGTTCCCATAAGTAAAATATTTGTATTTAATTAATCAAAAACTTGGGAATAATATGGTATCTAATGTGACTGAAAACTTTCTAATGAAAAACAATATTTCACAGGTGATTTTTCTAGTCAGAAGAAACTGCCATGGGTAAATATTGTAATAGGAAACAGGGAGCTAGATCTTCTGCAAAAGAGAAGGGGACCAAGAGATGAAAGGAGAGGGGAGGGAGAGGAGGGGAAGGGATGAAAAGAAGAATGAAGATGTGTTATGTACAGATAACAGTTCCACATGAAAATGTAATCATTATGTACTGCAAATGTGTACCAATAAAAATAAAATATTGAAAAAAGAAATTGCTCTGAGTACAGTATATAATATGATTTAAGCAGAATTATAAGGTTTATTTCAGCAGAATAATATTAATAGTATTCTCATCTGTATAAGAGAAAGAAATTATTGCTGTTATGATAGTTTGAAATGTTCTTGTTCTCTTGATTCTAGTTCTTTGGCAGCCAAATGTTTGCTGAGAATTTCCCTGATATGAACAATCCTATATAAAGTTCACTTGCTTGGGGTAATGTATTGGAAAGGGGAAAAAAAAATTTTATTTTAGTCTTTTGAGGCAGAATCTCACTGTGTTGTTCATGATTGCCTCAAATTCATGGCAATCCTCCTGCCTCAGCCTCCCAAGTGCTGGTATTACAGGTGTGTGCCACCACTAAAGAAGGTTCTTGCACCTTAGAAAGGAAAGGGGCTGGTCTTGGCTTGTTTATTTTTTGTTTTGTTTTTGGTTTTGTTTGGATTTGGTTTTTTGTTTTTGTTTTTTTTGGTACCGGGGATGGAACTCGGGTCCTTGTGCTTGCACAACAGGCGATGAAACCACTGAGCTAAATCCCCAGCCCCTTGGATTTGGTTTTGGTTTTGGTTTTAGTTTCCTGAGACAGTCCTGCTACATAGTTCAGGCTGGTTTTAAACTCACTAGGTAACCCAAACTGACCTCAAACTCATCTCCTCCTCCCTCAGCCTACCAAGTTCTGGGATTACAGGTATATGTGACCATGCCTGGCTTTAAAATTCTGAGCAATTAACTTTTTTAAAACATATGTACCAAATTAAAACAAAGAAAAAGATTATGAAAAAATATAGCAGTAAATCCTTTTTAGTGGTAGGCTATACAATGATAATACTAGGTGATAGATAAAATCTTACCTTATTCTGTAATCTTTATTTTGAAAGTGCTGTAGTACTTCAGAGGAAGAAAAGCAAGAGAGCTAGTAAGGATAAAATAGCATTGATTTTAATTTGCCATTTAAGAATATTAAAAACAAACTTGGGTGTCATGCTTGAACCTTATAGGGCAGTGCTTCTTGGTCTATCTGTGGTTAAAAAAAAAGTTTTCTTTGTTGTCTTTTTTTTGGTACCAGGGATTAAACTCGGGTCCTTGGGTTTGCAGGGCAGGCAGTGGAACCACTGAGCTAAATCCCCGGCCCTCTGTTGTTTTAATGTTAAATCAGTTGCAGCCTGGTACTTTTATGAAATAGAATAAAAACATAGTATTAAATTTCCTTAAAAGTTTGTAAACACTTATTTTCAATTACTGTACTTCATTGAAAAATAACAAGCAGTTTGTTAACGGGCACCAGTTCACATACCACATGAATACCACCTGTGTTCAAAATAAGTAGTAGTATTCCATTTTATGAATCTTATATTAAGTTTGAAATTTAACATTACCTCATTATCTTTCTTGATTTAGAATTTTTTAGATAACTTCCCTAGCAGTGACATCCTGTCCTTCATTGCAAGGATATTTCTGCTGTTCCAGATGATGACTGTCTACCCGCTCTTAGGCTACTTGGCTCGTGTCCAGCTGTTGGGCCATATCTTCGGTGACATTTATCCTAGGTAAGGGCTCTTCTCTTGACCAGCAAGATGTGCCAAGCAACAAATGACTATGCAAACAGGTCAGTTTAAAGTATGACTGATTCTTTTATTATAAAAATTTACCTAATGAAAATAGTTACTAAGGATAGATCACTCATGTCCCTTTCCCAGAAGAGCTTTAAATATAGAAGCCACTCCCTTATCCAGAATGATTAAGTTTAATCCTTCCAGTGTACTCAGTTAGCTCTAATACCAGTTTTATCTATCTTATTTGATTGCTGTTAATCTACACATATACACATATACACCTGTGTTGGAGTTCAGTAAATATAAGACTCCTGTTGTATTTATGCTCTGTGCTGTATTTTTATTCACCATAAGAATTTTATAGTATTTAGTACCTGTGTTGACATGTAAATTACCTGAAAAACAACACTTTTAATTATTGGTCATTAATACTTGTGTGTTTATTAACATTTGTGCATTTTTAAATAAGTGGTCAGTTGTTTCAAAGTGAAAGTGAGATTTATAATGAGTTTAAATTCTTATTTGATATGTAACAAGTTTAAATTCCTGTGGTAATTATCCTGAGCATTGAGGAATTGTGTGTCCCTTTGGAACTCTGTTCAAAGCTAGTTACCTTCACCTAAGAGAACTTTCTGCGTATGTCTCAGGCTTTCTGTGAAGCTTCCTCAAGAAAGCTTGTTTGATTCCTGTTTTTAAATTTAGTCTTATTGTATGTTCACCCTTGGAAAAACTAACTAATCCTGTTTTATTGGGAATAAATTACACAAAAGGAAGAAAACTTTTGAATTTGTGGGAAACATTGCATTTACAATAACCAGCTAAACAAGTGGTCTTGATCACTTCTTGTTTGAAATGAGTTGACATTGTCCCCTCAGTCAATTTATCTATAAGCATGTTGGCCTGAAAACAAAGCAAAAATTAAGTTGCCAGGTCTCCTGCACTGATAATAGCAACAAATGATACAGTTAAACTAGCATTGATACGATTCTAATCCAGAAGATTGGAGTTCAGTAAATGTAAGATTCCTGTTGTATTTATGGTCTGTGCTATATTTGTATTGACCAAAATAAATTCAGTGAAGTCATAGATGAAAAAATTCTAGGCAAATGCATTGCTCCTATTTTCTATCTTTATTTTGCAGAGATGGCTGTTAGAATATTTTTTCTTTTTGGAAAATAGAATTTCCCTTTTGTGTTTACACTGTATTTCTTCACACTATCATTTATCCTATTGTTACAAATACCGTACTTGACATTATCTTGGAGCATAAGTTTTAGTCCCCTTTTGCTCTTTAAATTTATTGACAACACCCCAAGACTTAGTTTTTGCAGGTACACCTATAAGTATTTAACATATGAGAAATTAAAACTGAGAATTTTAAAGTTATTAATTTCTTTAAAAATCAAAAATAGAGCCAGGCACATTGGCACATACGTATAGGTACTCGGGAGCCTGGAACAGGAAAATCTTGAATTCAAGACATCCTGGGCAGTATAGGTAAGACAACAAGACCCTGTCTTTAAAACAAAAAATTACTTTTTTACATGAATAAAATTTTTGTGAAAAATAACTTCTGCCAAAAAACTGTTTTTCATTTAAAACTCTTAATGTCTGCTTTTCTAGTAGAAAATTAGGTTCTCCTCTCTGTTTTTGTATTGGCTATTATTCTATGTTGTTGTCATCTAAATAGGTTTTTTAAAAAAAACCAGCATCAGAAAAAAAAGAAAGGGTACCTTTAACAGCACTTTCAGATAAGTGCAGATATTATTTTCTGACACCATGCCAAAACTTGACAACTAGTAGTTTCTCAATAGTCACAGTATATATAATGTGAAAGTTGTTTGCAAACCTATTGGTCCGTCTTACATTTTGGTTCTTTTACCCCCATGCGTTATTTTGTAACATCATGTATGGTCAGTATTGGTTCACTGATTTCTTAGATCTTCCAAATGTTAACACACTTCATTGTACATCATCAGATCCTACATTCATTAATATTATACCACCAATTTCTTTGTAAAAGTTTTTGAGTATGGGAAAATATCAAGGGAGGGTAGCAAATGTAAGTTCTCCAAAATTCTAGTTTTTATTTGAAAGCTCAAATGTTATCATTGGCAACAAATTCTGCCAGTGATTTTCCTTGAAGGGACAAGCTTATTTTAAAGAAAATGGCAGCTAAGCCTGGTGGCACATGCCTGTAATTCCAGCACTCTGGAAGCTGAGGCAGGAGTATTGCTATGGGTTCAAGGCCAGCCTGAACTACATAGCGAGACCCAAAAAAGAGAAAAGAAAAGAAAGAAAAAAATAAAATGTCTGCGAAACACCCGTTTTGATGATCATTGCTTGTCGACATTTCAAGTAAAAATAAAGCATGTATATATTATTGTTAGATTGGCCTCCAGCTGAGCTGCTCAAGTGCTTTTCCTCAAGATACCCAGTGTACCTCACTGTGCATGTCCTTTATTGAGTATTTCCTTTTTGATCACATAGAATGTTAAAAAGATGTATATTCAAAACATAAAATTTAGCAAAACGAAGTTTTACTACTTTATTAGGGACTTTTGTGTATGTATTCATGGTGCTGGAGATTGCACCTAGGGCCTCGCGTATGCTAAGCACACTCTTACCATTGAGCTGTACCCCAACCTTCAGGGATATTTTTTAATTTAAAAAATCTGTTTTTAGGGGCTGGGGATTTAGCTCAGTGGTTCTGGTGCCTGCCTCGTAAGCTCAAGGTCCTGAGTTCGATCCCCAGTACCAAAAAAAAAAAAATTTTTTTTGAGAGTGTTTTGCAGTAGAGAATATGTTACATAGTACAGATAAGTGCAGTTGTGTCTATCCATAATAAGGGATCAGCAGTTTTACCCACCACTGCTTTTGCCAAGTAAATTATGTCATATTATTATGAGAATAATGTTTATCTCAAAGACTTCTCAAAAGGATATTGAGAAACCCCTGGGCTTCGTGCTCCTATTTTGAGAACAATTACTTTGGAAAGTACATAAAGTTTTTTTCTTTTATAATACAGATGTAATGAAGGCCCCACAGTGTCTAAAATTCTGAATTAATTTTAAAGTTGGAATTACTGGATAAATAGTAAGATCTTGAAGGCTAGTATCTCTGTAATTTATTAGGATGTATAACCAACTGCTTATTTGTATAATTTTATTTTTAATTTCCTTTCATCTTTACCTGGTTTTAAGTATCCTTTGATAATTTGGGCACAAAGGTTACTTTAACATAGACATTTAGCTTTTGAAAATCATTTTGGGGGGAAATGGAATTATTTCTTGCATCAGTGTTTATTTACATTTATTTATCTTTTTTATTTATTTATCTATTTACATTTATTTCTATCCAAAATTGATTCCCAAACCTTGAATTACTAAAATGTAGTTAAAATGTTTAGCAGATATTCTACTCATGGTAAATAGTGAATAGCTTTGAGTCAGTCTGAAAAATAAAACCTGTCCATTTTGCCTTTCCCTTAATATAAAATTATTTTTTATTATAAATATAAGATAAATACTTTACAAAAAATTGTTAAGTATAGAAAAGAAGAACTATTACCTGAAATCCCAAATCATAATGTAATCACTACTGCAAAAGTGTATTTCCTTCTGATATGTTTTTCAAATGGTTTTGGATTTTCTCACATGCTGAGTATCTTGTTAGCTTCTTTCCAAAGTACTTAGATGATTTTCTTTTACCATTTAGGTAATAATGATAGGTTTAATAAGTTTTACTGTATTCTTTCAGGTAAATTATTGCCTCACTGTTCCTAGAATTCTTCTGTTTTTCCATAAATATCTTTAGGTTAATAGCTTTTCTTCATGGTTTGAGTTATGTTCTCAGGATAGTCCAGGAGGAATTACAGATCAGAGAATGTGAATTCTCATGTATATAGTACCATTTTGTGCCTATTGTATTTAGTCTACTTATATAATTGCATTAAAAGGCCAGTTTCACTGTCTCATGATCAGACTTGAGTACTATTATTGCCTCCTGTTTTTGCTATGATTTTAGTGGCAAACTTAAGTGTACATTTTAAAGATATTAAAAATAAATTAAAATCTCATAGTAATACTTACAATGTGCCTATTTTATATTTTTTTCTTTCCTTTAAACTCTTTTCTCATCTTTTAGCATTTTCCACGTGCTCATTCTTAATATAATTATTGTGGGAGCTGGCGTGATCATGGCCGCTTTCTACCCAAACATAGGAGGAATCATAAGGTACTGCCAGTAAGAAATTGTACCCCTTTGTATATTGGTCTTTATTTTCACGCTTTTTGTGTTGCTGTTGTCATTGTTACTGTTTTAATTATATGAAATTCCCATATGAAATTCCTTGTAATGTTCAAATGTAGTTCCCTGGTATCAGTAGAGATGCTCATAAAATTCCATTTCTGTTTATTCTGATGGAGAACTGACTCTAGAAAGCCCCATTATCCCTTAGCCTCAGTCGCCTCTCCTCCTCCCCTCCCCTCCCCTCTCCCTCCCCTCCTCCTCCCCCTCCAGTCTCTCCTTCTCCCTCTCTGTCTTTCTGTCTCTCTCCCTTTCCTTCTCTCTGTCTCCCTCTCCTCTCCTTTTCTTTCAGTTTCTCTCTCCTCTGTCTCCCTCTCTCTCCTTCTCCCTCTTCCCCTCCCCCTTCTCTTCCTCTCCCCCTCCCCCTTCTCTTCTTCTCCCTCCTGTCTCCCTCTCTCCTTCTCTCTCTTTATCCCTCTCTCTTCCTCCCTCTTTCTCCCTCTTTCCCTCACTCCCCCCCCTTTCTCTCATTATATTCCACTGCATTTCCTTTCTCTTTATCCAAAGTAAAAATTATTTTTAATATATAACTCTTGGAAGTACCTAGGAGGTCCTTTTTATCTCAAAGCTATGTCCTATCTTCCTTGATCCATTTCCATTTAAAAATATATTTTAGTGTCAATTGCAGTAAGAATGTAAGAGTTTAGATGTCAGATGGCTCTTCCCTTAATATCCTTTCCCTTAAAAAGGACAGTTTGAGAAGAGTCAGAATAAAGTTGTGACCTCAGATACTCATGAGAAACTGAGGTTCGAATGACTTGATTTCTCTTCTTTAATATAGACAGCGGGGCCGAGTCACCCTTACCTGAAAAAGTAAAACGAAATGAGAGAGATTAGTATCTGAAGCTTACTCAGTATAATGGACTTACAAGTTCCTGTTAAGCTATTTCTCAAGAAAACTGGGAAAGGGAGAAGACTGCCTGTTTCTCTGTCACCAGCTAATGTTGAGATATTCTTGTTATCTTTGATAATTATGCCATGGAGGCACTCTCTGTTCTCATTCTTAAACAGATGCTAGTGGTCTCTTACAAACTCAGAATATGTAATTAGTTTAGTTTATTAAGATCAAAGATAGGAAACCCATCTCCAGATATTTCTGAGGAAGTAGCCACAATCATTGAGACACAGAGAAACTATGGAGATTTGAAGGATGGATTAAAAACTCTGTCAAGAAAATGCTATAAAGATGAACAGGAAATAATATTTTATGTTAACAAATACAGTGTTTTAAACCCAGATATCAGCAACAAATAAATCAAAAGTAATGTTGTTACAGTATGAGTCTGAGAATGATTTAGATTGTACTAGATTTACCTGTATTATAAATTTTAAAAAGCGAAATGCAAGGTGAATATTAACCACCAAGCTTTTATTTTACAGATATTCAGGAGCAGCATGTGGCCTGGCTTTTGTTTTCATATATCCATCTCTCATCTATATAATTTCCCTCCACCAGGAAGAACGTCTGACATGGCCTAAATTAATTTTGCACATTTTCATCATCATTTTGGGCCTGGCTAACCTAATTGCTCAGTTTTTTATGTGAAAACTTTTCTCAAGATCTTTCATGGTATTTTGAGCCTTGTCAGTACTCCTACATAAACTCAATTATAAATGCTGATATTGCTGCAATTCTAAATGTTTTTCTAAGATAACTTGAAAGCAAAGGAAATAGCCAGCCATCGATAAGTATTTTTTTATTAGAGTGGGAAAAAAGGGCAATAAGAATGATTTTAGTCTCTACCTTTCTTGTATTCACTCACGTCTTTGTTCTCATTTGTCTCTTCTGTGTAGAAATGTGGGAAAAATCATAGTGGCCTTTGCTTTTAGAAACAAAGTAGATGGATTTATTTTGGCTACAATAAGGAATCTCAGGGTGTCATGGCAGCTTATTGCTAGATGGTATTTCTGTTTTATGTTTCAGTGTACTTCTATTGTTTTACTTGCTAGGCCGTATCTATAGATTGCCCAAACCTCTGCTGTTTGGAACAGAAAACCAAACCAAATACCTCATATTTAGTTTCCAAGGCATCAGGGTTCATAGAATGAATTCTTAAACTGAATCTTTAATTTGTTTAAGAACAAAATTTGAAAACAGTATTAGCATGGGCTTTATGATCAGAAATGTATGTAAAATAAAGTAGAGTTTATTGCTGTCTGACTCCTCTTTTATTTGTAGTCCATTTCCATTAACTTAGGTTAAAATTGTAATTCCCCCTGCCAGAGTTTGCATAGGAACAAGAATGATTGTCCCCATAGACCTAGGAAACGCCTTTGCTTTTTGGATCCTTGTGTATTGCATAGGCTGTCATGACAGGCCCATTGGAGAAAGCATAGGCAGAGAGGACTATTTGAGGTATTGAAGGGGAGAGAAGGAGTGGAGAAGGGGCCAGCAAGGGTGAGAAGATGCCCAATGTATCTTGAATCCTCTGGGCACGAGAGTGGTTTATTTGCCAGAGGGAAGGATTCATTCTGCTTGTGTATGATCTCTGAAGGAGATGATCTTTGCCTTTATAGCTAGTAAGGCAGAATTCAATCTCCATAAGAAAAAATCTCCATAAGATCTACAAAAACAATAAAAGAATCTGAATTCTTGGAATTAATACTCTTCTACTTCTTCTCTCAAACTAAAAGGTAAACCAGAATCCAAATGCATGTAATTCAACCTCTGTGTTCAGCACAAGACTACCAACTACCAACATGTAGAGTTCTCTAATTTTAGGCTAACATTAAAACATTTATTATGTTGATACAGATTCCATATCCTAGGACAATGTGTAGGTTTGTATAATTTCCTTCCTTTGAGAAAGATGAGTGAAATGGTTCCTATAAATCTAGTAAGGAGATCCAAATTTAAGATTGGGCCTTACTGTTTTTCAGGTCTTGTTTCATTTTGCTTTTTGTTTTTCCTTATTTTTTTTTTTTTTTTGGAGACGGTGTCTCGTTATGTAGTCTAGGCTGGCCTCAAACTCCTAGCAATTCTCGTGCCTCAGCCTCCTGAGTGCTAGGATTATAGTCATGTGCCACCACGCCCAGCTGGGCCTTACTGTCTTTCACCAAAGCTTTCCATCCTGTTCTTAGACCTAGAGGTCTATATTAATGATGAGCTATAATTCCTAAAGCTCTTTTTTTCATTTCATTTTTTAAAATTTTTTATTAGTACATGTTTGCAGTACATAATGATTACATTTATCATGGAGGAGTGTGTATGTAAAATATCTTAATTCTTCATCCCTTTCCCCTCCCATCCTTCCTGGCTCACTCTAACTCTTATTCCCCTTCCCACCTGCAGAAGCTCTATTTCCATTTTTTTCTTCAATTCTTTATTTTTACCCTTTTTCTTTTCTCTCTCCCTCCAACTGTTATTCCTCTTCCTATTTGAAAAAAGATCTCCCTACATCCTGTTGTTTTTTAAATTTTTCTCTTTATATTTTGTGTTTCTCATATAGGAGAAACCATGCAGTATTTAAACATGTGTCTGATTTATTTCACTTAACATAGTCTCAGTGTATATCCATTTTCCTACAAATGACTCAAGTTTATCTTTATGGCAGAGTAGTACTTCATTGTATGTAAACTCATTTTCTTTATCCATTCATCTATTGTTGAGCATATAGACTGTTTCCAAGATTGAGCTATTATAAATTGTACTGCTGTAAACATAGGTATGCATGTATCACTGTAATATGACTTTTAACTGTTTTGAGAAGGTAAGTGGGTCAAATGGAATTTCTATTTAGGTTTTTGAGATATCTCTATACTGATTTCCTTAGTAGTTGTACTAGTGTACATTCCTACCAACAATGTAGAACGGTTCCTTCCCCAACCCCACAGCCTTACCAGCATTTATTATTGGTTGATTTCTTGATGATAGCCATTCTTTCTGGAGTAAGATGGAATCTCAGTGTTGTTTCAATTTTCATTTCTCAAATGGCCAGCGATATTGAGCATTTTTCATCTATTGGCCATCTGTACAGTGGATCCTTGACTTATGAACTCAATTTGTTTGCGAGGGCTGATTATAACTCAAGACTATTGTAAGTCAAGACTATTTTTCCCATAAGAAATAATGGAAATACCCATAATATGTTCCAAACTTCCCAAAGCACTCCTTTTTCATAATAAAAAGCATTGTTTAATTTGCATAATTTACCAGAAACACCAATAATTTTTCTAGTGTAGTCACCAAAAAGTTATAAAATGCAACAGTTGGCTTTTTCTCTGTCTGGGTGGGTCTTCTCTACAAATGTTTGTAGCCTTTTCCATTTTTTCAGGATTTCCTTTATTTCAGAAGAAGATCTTTGCTGTACTGATTGTTAATACTCCCCCTCCTCCTCAGCTGCCATTCTCTGTTGCTCAGGCAGAAGTTGCTGAAGTTCCTGTGTAAAGATTTCCTCTGAATATTCCTCCAACAGTTCCTCAACCTCTACGTGGAAGCCTGTGAACTCTGCTATAGTGACAGTGTCATCAACCACAGGGTCAAATGAAGGTTCAGGTTCCAATACACAGCCTTCAAAGTCCCTCCTGTATAATTTTAGGCCACACTTTCTTCCAGGCAGATCTCAGTGTCCTCAGAGAGACATTGGCCCAGGATTTCTCAATTAAGCCCACACAGGAAAGGATGTTATAATGTTCCTTCCAGAACTCTTTAAGGGTTAAATCTGTATCTGAAACCATCTGGGAACACTTCAGGAACAGTTCCTTGGTGTTTAGCTTCTTAAAGTTAGCTATAACCTGCTGGTCCATAGGCTGCAGTAGAGGATCTATATTAGGTGGGAGGACCTTGAATTCTTCAGCCAATTCTTCTTCCAAATCTCATGGATGAGCAGGAGCATTGCCCATGATGTGGAAAGCCTTGAGAGGTAAACCTTTGTCCTCTAGCTATTTCTTAACAGTAGGACAGAAAGCCTCCCTGATCCATGCAAGAAGTACTCTTGTTACCCAGCCTTTTGGATTAGATCCCCACATGACCCCTAGCCTATTCTTCATGACTTTATGTTTTCTGAACACTCTAGGAGTCTCAGAGTCATAAACCAAGAGAGGCTTTATCTTGAGGTCACCACTTGCATTGGCACATAACAGTAAGGTTACCCTATCCTTCATAGGCTTGTGCCCTGGCCATTCTTCTCTTCCTAGGTAATGTATGTTCTCTTGGGCATTTTCTTCCAGAAAAGGCCAATTTCCCATCACAGTTGAAAACTTGTTTTTTTGTTTTGTTTTGTTTTGTTTTGTTTTGGTACCAGAGATTGAACTTAGGTCCCTTTGCTTGTGAGGCAGGTGGCAGAACCACTGATTTAAATCCCTGGCCTCACAGTTGAAAACTTGATGAGAGCAAAAGCCATTTCTTTGTGTCATCATTTTGAAGTGGTGTATGTAGTTTTCAGTAGCCCTTTTATCAGCACTGGCTGTTTCACCATGCCTAGTTACACTATGAACGCCAGTTCTCACTTTAAAATTGTGAAACCACCCTTACTGGCATAAAATGTTTCACCATTATCACTCATTGATGGATTATCCTTTACAAGATCTGCATTTATAGCTTTTTCACAAATTACAGTCTCAGGCTATAATCTGCCATCTGCCTTTCATTTATTCACACTAATGATAGCCCTTCTACCCTAACACTGTTGATCATGACTTACTAATTTGAGTGACACCTTTAGCCACACTAGCTTCCTTATACAATTCTTTTCTCTGTAAGATTGTTGAGATGGTGGATTTTGACATGCTGTACATATTAACAAGATAGGTCACACAAACGCCACCCTCATATTTCTTCACAATTTCCTTCTTTTCAATTGTGATTTCTTTCCTTCCCGTCCCTTCCTTCCTTAGCTTCTTTTCTAGCTTTTTGCAGCCATTTTAATAACAATAATCATAACAATTAAATAAAACACTGACCAAAATCACAAACACAAACAGGCACATCTAGGCTCAGACTGACACTTACCAACGCTTACATACGCTTTTCTGGCATTGCGAGTCTGTTTACAACTGCACAACCAGTTGGAATTTGGGTTGTAACTCAAGACTTTGGTCGCAAGACTAAAATTCTGATCATAACCCAAGTCGTTCATATGTGAGGCTGGTCGTAACTCAAGGGTCTACTGTACTTCCTGAGAAGTGAGTATTCATTTCATTGCCCATTTTCTGATTGGGTCTTTTATTTGGGGGGGTAATTTTTTATAATCCTTTATCAATTCTAGATGTTAGTCCTCTGTCCAGGGAATTCCTAGTGCTCTTTTTAAAAAAATATTATTATGGAAATTCTCAAACACAAACAAAAGTAGAATAATATGGCAAACTCCCATGCACCCATCCTCTACATTTAGAAATTATAAAGCTTTCCTGCATTTGTTTTACCTGTCCTCTTTTTTTTTTTTGGTACCAGGTCTCGAACTCAGGACCTTGCACTTGCGAGGCAGACTGCAGAACCACTGAGCTAAATCCTCAGCCCTGTCCTCTTTTCTTTCTTTTCCACTAAAGTATTTTAAAGCCAGTCTCAGACAAACCTTAGCAGCTATTACTCAACCAACCTTAGTTGCATTATGGAGATGGTCTCAAAAATTCTTCCTAGCAGAAACTGCTGGTAAAAATTAGGTTAATTGAATGAATGAATGAATGAATGAATGTGATGGAAAGAAGATTTTAAAAAGTTGGGTTAATTGGAAAATTCTGTATTTGATGTCTTGATCCCTGTTTTAACCTCTCAGGATATTTAATGGGGAAGTGTCTTTGTGGTTGAGAGTCTCTGGAACTTTATGACTTCAGAGTCTTGTTCAGTAAAGACAGATAGGATTCACAGCTAGATGCTTTAAGAGACCGTAAAGGCTTTTTTGTTTTAGTTTCTTTGTTTTGGTTTGCTTAATTTTTGTTTTTGCTATTTAAAGACAGTTTTCGTTGCCTCTTTTCATTAATGAATTGAATGCTTTAATACATGCAAAAATTTCAGTATTTTGCTCATTTAACAGACAAAGGGAATATGAGAATGAATGTTATTTTCTAAACTAAAAACAATGTGGATCTCTGCTTTTGTTTTCTTTAAAAAACTTGGTACAGAATTTCTAAAATCCTGTTAGACATATGCTGGATAACTTTGCCTTCTTAAGTTTCTTTTTGTGAGATTAATTCCTTTGGCTTGTCATTTGTCGTGGTCAGAGAACTCTGTGTGTGTGTCCTGTCTTGCACTTAGAATGAGAAGATATGAACTTATTCAGATCACATGGCAATTATTTTAGACCTTCTTTCTCTGCTGTTATCTCTTTGAACTTTCTAATTAAATTTCTTTTACATTTTGTTCTGATATGGTTAACTTCAGTTGCTTTAAATTTAGCTTACCACACAACTGAGGCCATTATAAAATTTAAAATGGGTTGTTTACAAAGGTCTTCCCTAGAAAGCCTGTAGAGTAATATGTGATATAAAGGTACTAAACTAGAGAGGACAAAGAAAATGTAACTAGGGGCTGGAGATTTAGGTCAATGCACCGCGCCTGTCTTGTAAGTGCAAGATCCTGAGTTCAATCTTTGGTACTGGAAAAAAAAAAAAAAAGACAATTTCATTTAATTTGACACCTCTTGATAATCATCCAAAATCAATTACATACCCAAAAAATGCATTGGAATACAGAATAAATTTGTCCACAAAAAAGAACTATGTTAAAGAGAAATACTTTATTTACATTAAATATATTTTGCAAGTACCATGCAGTTACTAACTATACTAGCAGAGGAGTTTTCTGTTTCTACTTTGTGTTCATTAGGAGAAATTTTTGTTTTAATTTGTCTATTTCTATAAATAATCAAATAAACTGCTGTGTTCATTGCTTTGGAAGAGATAAAGATGTATAAGACATCATTCATTACTAAAGTAACTTTCAGTCTAGTAAAGAAACCATGTACACAATTAACAGTATGACAGTCTGTGCTGAGGACTATTAGAGAAACAGATCCCTTTCAGTTGGAGTCTTAAGAAAAGACTGGTAAAAGAGGTTGAATTGTAAGGCAGCAAGGACCCATTTTTAGGCTATCCATAATATCTGTCCAAAATTTAAATATTTGGTGCATTTGCCAGTGGAATCATGCATGTTAAGCATGTTTTGTTTTGGTGGTACTGGAGAGTGCTGGGCTACCTCCCTGCCCTTTTTATATTTTTTGTGACAAAATTTTGGTAATTAAATTAAAATTGTAATATCCTCCTGCCTCAGCCTCCTAAGTAACTGATATTACAGTCCTGTATTACCACACCTGGCAAGTGCTTTTATTTCAAAAAATTTCTTTTAAGACAGGTTTTATGAGATGTGCTTATAACTGCTGCTGCTGCTGCTTCCTGTTTTTCTTTTTTTCTTTCTTTTTTCAGTACTGAGGGTCAAACCCAGGGGCATTCTGTCACTCCATCTAGCTCTTTAATTTTTTTTTTATTTGGGGACAAGTTCTTCCTAAGCTACCCAGATTGGTCTCGAACTTGCCATAAACCTCCTTAGTAGCTAGATTACAACCATGCATTATCACACCCAATTAACTGTTGCTTTATGCTATTATTCTCCTTGCATTTTTAGCATACTGTATTACTCACTTCTGTGAGTCATGACAAAAAAAATCATTGATTAATAGAGGAAATAATAATACATTTAGGTAATGCAAATAGATTCTATAAAATTTTTCTTTTTAGCTGAGGATGTATGCAGCTTAGTGGTAGAGTACTTGTCTAGTGTATGTCAAGCCTTGGGTCCAATCTCCAGCACTAAAAAACAAAATGAACAAAAAATTCTCTCTAGAAACTTGATTTATATCAGCTATCAGAATTCAAAGTGTCAAATGTTTGAGTTCTTTGATAATAGCAGAAAATATTAATGCCACTTTTTTTTAATAAAGCACTAACTTACTGCTTTTTAGAATCAGGCAGCAGGTGGGGTTTTTTTGTTTGTTTGTTTTTGTAACATTTTTTTCCCAATTCAAATGTCCAAAACCAATTCCAAATCTAGTTGATGCCTAAACAGTAGAATACTACATTTTTTTTGTGACCCAAAGTGAAATTAATCCCCCACAAGCACACAAAATAGCCTGGCTAGCCCCAGTTTTATACTCAACTGCCAACTTCACTTAAGATTATATAAACACGTATTGCAAAACAGCACTGACGGGAACCTCATAATCTAAACAGTGTTCTCTGAAATTTGTCTTTTTATGGAAAAGAAGAAATTAAATCAGAATCATTTTGAAGAAGAACATCTCTAGGATTTTATTTGATTGAATTTTGCTGGGAAATGCTAATGCCTTAGTATTGGCCCCAAGGCAGAAAGAAATTAGGTTCTATCTTTTGCAGTATCAAACTTCTCAAGAGACTGCACCTGTGTCTCACAATCAGGCCACAAGGAGACCTCTCTAGTGTTCTGATCTTTTAGAAAGACATACATTACATTATGTTAACTGAGACCTAAAATGAGAGTCCCCTTAGGACTGTAAACTTGTGACCTCTCCCTCCAAGAGCAGTGAAAATGAATGTAACATTTCAGATAAGTGTAGCCTAGTTTCTGGCAGAAAGCTTGCTGTCATAATTTTCCAAAGCCATTTCTACACCAATAAAGATCTCTAATTTCCTGGCTTCCTTAAGTAAAATTACTTTCTTTTCCAATATCATCTTTCTTGATTTCCTACCTCTTCTGAAAAGCTGAAGTAAGGCTGTATCTTTTTAAAAGACTGAAAATGTCTCCATTTTCTCTGCTTACCTCAAATCGTATAGTACAGTCATGAGATAAGGATGAGAAGGAGCGCTCTCTCCAGTCTTCTTTCACTGTCTGTCAATCTCAAGTGATCCAATTACATTTAGTCATAGCAGTTATTCAGCATACACTTGCTTAATTAATTAACTAGCCTGGATTCTACTCTAGTAGAAAACAATAAGTTAATTGCCATTACATTTTATTCCATGCCCCCCCAATTGGGTCAGTCAAATTCAGAATTAGTCTCTCAATTGATATTTAAGTGCTTCCTGGATGCCAGATCTTGTGTCAAGTACTGGGCATACAGTGGTGAACAAGCCAGATGTGACTCTGTCAGCTTAGCATCCTTTGCTCACCCTCTTGAATCAACAATCAGACCCTCTTCCTTTGGTGCCACTGAAGTGCCAGACATTCACTCTTTCCTGTGCCCTGCCTCATGAGTGCTGTGATGAAGCCACGTTATGCATGTGTTCTAAGGAGTGTATACTGACACAGTAAATGGGACTTTGTAAAGTAAGCCGTGTTTAACCATGTAAAATCTGAGAATAATTATAGCCACATAAAATTATGTGGACAAAAACCGGAAGAAGCTTGGTGCAGTAGCACACTCTTGTAATCCAGCCACTCAGAGGCTAAAGCAAGAGGATTACAGTTGGAGACCAGTCAACTTAGACTCTGTCTCAACATAAAAAAAGGAGGGCTGGGTATGTAGCTCAGTGGTTAGAGCACTTACCTAATGTGTGAGGCCCTAGGTTCAGTTCCCAGCACACACACACACAAAAAAGCTGGAAGGTGCTGCAGAAAAATAGATGTGGGTAACTTATGGAGGCGTGGATTGTAGGGGAATCATTTATGTTGTTACTCTTTTAATTTTATAACAAATTTTTCTAAAAAGATATCTAGGATAAATCATGCCAAAGAAGACTTGTAGAAGTATATACCAAGCTATGAGGTAAAAAACTTACCTACAAAGAACCTTCTCGAATGGGTTACAGGGGCAGAACCAGGTTTTATAGGCTCTTACACAGTTTGGAAATCCCTCTTTAAGGAAAAACATACAAAATTAGGATCCCCATATTAGGAAGGAGCTCATACAGGTGAGGAAATCTGGCTTTAGCTTTTTTAAGCTTTAAGATAAACCACTCAGAGGAGAGGAGAATGTTCAAAGGCTGAAGAAGGAGTAATGAAGAAAAATTTCAGACACCCTGTTGCATATATCAAGCTTTGAGTTTCTCTGCTATCTTTAAGAAATGCAACCACTGGGGATTACAGTCAGGGCCTTCACACTGAGCTCCATGCCCAACCCTTTTTATTTTGAGATAGGGTCTCAGTTGCCCTGGTGGGGCTGCCTGCCTCTCCCTCTCAGAATACCAGTATTACAGGCAGGGATGGGTGACCATGCTCTACTAAGAATTTTAACATCAAATTGAGCTTTTATTTCTAGAAGAGTCAAACTGGGATTTAACAAAATAGCTTGGGATACTAATTCAGTAGTGGTTAATTTGGAATCAAGGAGAGTTTTTATCTGAGATCAGTCTTGCAGGCAATCGCTTTTTAATTTTTATTTATTTTTATTTTTTGGTACCAGGGACCAAACTCAGGACCTTGCGCTTGCGAGGCGGGCAGCAGAACCACTGAGCTAAATCCCCAGCCTGGCAATCGCTTTTTAAAAAAAAAAAATCTTTAGCGATAATAGTCAAAGAATACTGTTTACTTTTCAAATAGTTGTTAGTCTGTCCTAAGGATGAAGGACTTTTTAAGGACTCTATGCAGAAAACAAGCTACCAAAAGCAACAAACTTTAGAGCACCATTTATTTATATTCCACTCTGTTTATACTCCTTTAAGGTCAATTTTAAAGGATTAACTTGAAAATATTTTAGAAAACAAATTAGAAATTTATGGCATTCCTTGAAGAAAGGAAAGTAAAACTTGGTTCAAATAAATAAGTATTCCTCAGTGCCATACTTTCCTGTACTGCTGATAGATAAAGCCACATTCAATGCAGGAAATTTATTAATTGTCCTCAGTTTGGAAAGGCAAAGATAGAGTCATCTTTCCAAGTGCTGCCAGAACTGTCTATTTAATATGAAACTTGAGTGTGCCCTTCCTCTGTAAAATCTTCAGTGCCCTAACTGAAAAATGAGCAAGGGCTTTGTAACAGAAAACTAAAAATAAACACGAAGGAAAAAAGTTTTTTTGTTTTTGTGGTACTGGGGATCGAACTTGGGTCCTTGTGCCTGCACAGCAGGCGGCAGAACCACTGAGCTAAATCCCGGGCCCCAAAGGAGAAGAGTTTAGGAACAAACAACTGATAACATAGAAAAACCTCAGAAGCATGCTAAATGATAGAAACCAAATGTAAAAGACTATATATTCTGTCTCTGTTTATATGAGGTAACTAGAAAGGTCAAACTTTATGCAAACAAAAAACAAAACAGTGGTTTTCTAGGACCCGGAGTGAGAACATAGATTACCTGCAAATGGGGATGGGGAAACTTTCTAAGGTAAAGAAATGTTCTAAAAGTGGATTGTGGTGTACACTTACATTGTTTGAATTTTATGGTATGTAAATTATCCCTCAAAGTTGATTGCTTTTTTTTTTAAGTTAAACCTTATTAGTGGAAAAGGAAAAGCAATATCATTTGCTTTCTACTTGGTAAATACTACTACTACTACTACTATTACTACTGCTACTATTACTAACCTGACAAAAGTGTGGAAAATGAACACTCAGACCCAAGTGGTAGATGTAAAAGATACAGACTTTCTGAAGGTAATTTGGAGATATTACCTCCAAAACCTCAACATGCTCATATATTTGACTCACTTTCAGAGGCAAATTCTAATGAAGTAATTGTACAAATAACCTCACACACAGATGTTCATCTCTTCATTTTTTGTAATGGAAGAATTAGAAACTGCCTAAATGTTCAATGATAGAAAATAAATTATGAAGTGTCCATCTCAGAGAATGCTGTGTAGTTATTTAATATGATGTAGATGTATATATGTAATAAATGTCAAAAAGATGTTTATAAGTGAGGTTACAATTAAATATGTATAGAATTTAAAACATTTGTTTATACATATGCACGGAAGGGCGGGGGATTTAGCTCAGTGGTTCCACCACCTGCCTCACAAGCACAAGGTCCCAACTTCAATCCCCGGTACCAAAAAAAAAAAACCAAAACATACACATATGCATGGAAAAGGGCTGGAAATTTAACAAATACCATCAGTTACCCCTGGGCACATTTTTTTATTGTTGTCTGTTTATATTATCTAAAGTATAAAGTAAAATGGTTCATGTTTTTTATGGGATCAATAAAAGGTATTTTTTAATCTTTCCTTGACTCCAATTTAATGATATGGACCCATTTGGTATTAATAACAAAAATTATTTGTAGCCACACAATAATAATTGTACTTTCAGTGTTTATTGATTGATAAAAATGACCAAAAAGCTACTATAACTTATATACTTATATACTACTATAACTATTGCAGTATCTACAGACATTTAAATACAAGTTTCTCCATTGTTTACTCAGCCTGCTATGTAAAACTCCTTTGAAACAACTCCATGGTCTGCAGGTTTGGAAGGGCCAACCTAGAAAATAAAGTCTAAATTTTATAGATTGGTATCTAAGGCCCATTTTTATTACAGTCTTCCAATTTTCCAACTTCACTCTGGCCCTACTCCTTTATTTTGTTTGCTTTTATATATAGTATGCTCTGGGCCTGATGTGTCCTTTTTCCTCTTTCAAGATGTTACTGGAAAATCACCCTTCTTAACTGCGTCAGTTTATTATATACCCTTTTCTGTGATGTCCAGCACTTCACATATGTAAATATTATAGCATTTATCACATTATAATTACTGGCAGTGTATATTTCCCTATTAGATTAGGAACTTTTTTTCCCCACGCGGAGTTTAACACATTACAACAGAAGATATCCCTGTAATAAATTTTAGTTGAGTAAGTGCACAGAAAAAGACCCAGTCCTTGCCCTTCAGGGTCTCACAGGCTAACACATGATTAGTCCTATAATAAAATATATGAATGAGCTCACAAAACAGGCAGTGATAAGTTTAGACTAGGTGATTATGAATTATTTCCCAATGTAAGGTCCGTTTAAATTCATCTTATGTGACAAGTTGAGGGAAAAAAGGAAGAAAAGTCGAGTTCATCTTCTAGAAAATGGGGTGACACCATTGTACCCTGAACCTCAGCTCTCCAGGTGTCCTTGCCATCCCAACTTCCTTTTCATCTCATCTCATTGTCAAAAGCTATTGATAATACGTGTCTTTGTTAAGATGCTGAATTGGCACTTTAATTTGGCAAAGAGTTTGCTGACGTGGCCATGTGTATGTTTGGATGGTAAGAAAAAGTGCTGGATGAGGCCTAGAAGAACTGTTTTCTAGTCCTGGCTTTGTCATAGACTAGCTGAATAGACTGGATATGAAACCATTTCTTTATCCTATTTCTTTTACAAATTACAAGTGGTCTTAAGAATAATAATTCCTCTTTTACCTAATTTAAGAATTGTTTGAAAGAATTTAAAACATACTGTATGTTAAAGCACTTTATTAAACTGATTCTCTACCAATACTCAGTTTTAGGATTATGTTATTGCTTTTCTGAAAACAATTCAAAAAAAAGCCAGACCACTTCTCCCAAGGGATTTTTAACAGCTTGAGAAGCATGACAGTGAGTTCAAGAAAGAAATCTTGTCTACCTTGTACAGTCAGATCAGTCATTTTCTTTTTTTTTTATTACATAAATTCTTTTATTGGTACATTCTAGGTGTACAACACATTCACATTTCTCATTGAGAACTTGTACCTTTCCATGATGCATCTTGGTTTTTATTTTTTCCCCATTCCTAGCCCTCCCTTCACGCCCTCCACCCTTCCCTATTTACAAAGACTTTATTTCCCATTTCTCAT
>NW_004624759.1:3724564-3796012 GCF_000247695.1 Heterocephalus glaber
ATTCCATTTGTTTCCTATGTTGGGATTCCATCATGTTCCTCAGCTCCTCTCTAGATTTATTAATCATGTCTTGCGCTAGGAGCACAATCTCTGCTGTTATCTGAGAAATTATTTCTGATTTCATTTTTTCCAGATCCCCTTTTGTTGCCAGTTCAGTGGTTCCAGGTGGTTGAGTATCAGAGTGTTCCATGTCATTTCCCTTAGGGGTTGTTGTAGGTGATCTGGAAGTCTGGTTTTGAGACTTATTTATGTGTCTTCTCATTTCAACTGGGGCTGGGGGGGTGGGTTGCTGTTGGCACCCACCAGGCTCACCTCCTCTGAGCTGGGAGAGGTGGGACAGCGGCTCAGAAGCCCCTTCCTCTGGGCCGGCAATGGTGGGATGGATGGTGGCCCGGAAGCCCCTTCCTCTGGTCCAGGCGCCCTGGGACGAAGGGCGGCCTGGAAGCCCCTTCCTCTAAGCTGGGAGCGGTGGGCCTCTGGGCTGGGAGTGGTGGGACGGATGGTGGTCCTGAAGCCCCTTCCTCTGGGCCAGGAGCAGTGGGATGGTGGCTCAGAAGCCCCTACCTCTGGACGAGGAGCGGTGGGACCAGATCAGTCATTTTTAAGTGAATGTAGGTAGTAAGCCATCTAGAAATCAGAGGAACACGAAACATTGGTGAATTTCATTACATCACACAAATAGAACTATTTAAGTTTTATTAGAGACATCATGATTCTGTCATATATCTACAGATAGAAATTATGGTGATACTCTACTCCCCACTGCCTACCTCAGTCTAGGCCCAAAATAGAAGTACTTGAGCTCTTTACTTAATGTAGTGCCCAGAGAAGAAGAACCAATAGAAGAAAAGGATTTAGAGAAGGTAGGGCTGTGAAGGACCATTTATTTATTGACTCATGATTGTAACATCTGGCAAGTTCAGATTCTGCAGGGTAAGCTGGTAGACTCCAGACAAAGGGAAGAGCAGACTTGCACTCAACTATAAAGGCAGTCTTCAGGCAGGATTTTCTTCCATGGAGGACTTCAGTGAGGACTTCAGTTTTTTCTTAAGGACTTCAGCTGATTGTGAGGCCCACCCACTTATAGACTTATCCACTTTACTCAAAATCTCATTTAAATGTGAATCTTACATCAAAAATCTTCACAGCGATGTCCAGATGTGTTTGGTCAAATATCTAGGTGCCAAGATCTTTCTTTTTTTTTGGTACCGGAGATCGAACTCAGGACCTTGCACTTGCAAGGCAGGCAGCAGAACCACTAAGCTAAATCCCCGGCCCTAGGTGCCAAGATCTTGCAGAGTTGATATGAAATTAACCATCACACTCTCCAACTTACAGACCGTAGAAGCAGTTGGAAATGATTTCCCCTCCTATCAGTTATCTAGGAGTGTCCTAAGGCATGCAAATGTCCAAACACAATGCCAGGCACGTGTTTCCCGGATGACAGAATATCAGGTAATAAGAGCATCTCTGAATCACTAATGGGTAGTTTGTATGGGCCAACCAGCCCTAGGACCCAGAATGCAGTGACTGATTGGACCCAGCATCAGGCCATTGTTCAAGTACAGCAGAAAACCATGCACTCACACAGCAGTTCTCATCCTGCCCATTGGTCCCAGCACCTCCAAGGCCTTTGACTGACCCAAAAGGCAGGTCAGGTTTAGGTAATAACCAGAGACCGGTGAACCTCTGCTCTTTCCCTCTCCCCCAGGGGCTTACCCCTTCCCTTCCCACTTTCAGATTTCCCCAAACACAGTGGAGCAGATGACACCCTTTCTTGAAAAAAGAAGAAAAATTAGAAAATTCAGAATAGCATTAAGAGAAAAAAAACCATTTTATTACACTAATATATTAGTGTTCAGAAGGAAAATACATTGAAACAATTCCTTTAACATAAGTTATTTCTAAAATGTTTGTTTTTTTAAAATGATTAGATAACTATATGCTACTTTATAATTTATTTAATGAGGCCCCTGAACATTTTTCCAGCTTTACTATTTTGATTATGATTTTTGTTATAAAATTTTGTTCACATGTTTTTACTATATCCATTCACATGAAATAAATTCTAAGCAGAGTTGATGGGCCAAAGGCTATAAATATTGTGAAAGCTTTTGATAAATATGGTCAAATTGTGTTCCTGAAAATTATACTAATTTGTACTGGCACCATTGGTGCAAAAATGCCTATTTCCATGAATCCTGTATTTAAAACATATTCACTTATTAATAGGCTTAAAATCGTATCTTCATGTTTCAGTTTCCACTTCTTTGACTATAAGACTGATCATTTTAAGGTATCCTTGAATTATTGTACAAAAGCCAAGTCTAAATCACATCAGACAGCCCTGCGTCCTGATTTGAAATCTTGGTGAAGGTATATTTTATTGTTTTTCTAAGTCTTTTTAAAATAGTTGTGTTGGATCCTTTGTTTTTGGTGACTAATTGCCTAATAGCTGGAGCATGAATAATGCCCAATGGTTAATCAGATTTAGCCTGTTGCAGGAATTGGTTTAGTTTATCAAGTTCACTCAAGAGAATTCTCTGAGAACAAAGGTAAGAGTCGGAGAAAGGCCAGTGCCTCTCAACCCTGACTGACTTCCCTTAGGCCCAGTCTTGCACTGAGAGCAGTTACACCACCTTTCCCATAGTCCCCAGCTATATGAAAATTGCCTGTTGTTACTCACTACTCTAAATATTGTGGTTATTATTTTATCATTACACCTACATTTTGTCAGACACAGATGAACACTCAGAAAATATTTATTGGTGGAATATATAGTTTCTGCTAAGAAAAAAGTGTTTGTTTAAAAAGAACTGCAAACAAAATAGATGAAATGGATAGATGTTTTTCTCAACTCTAAGGGTAACAGCTGTTTTAAATTTCAGAGCCCTCATTGAATCCACAAGGAAAAAACAGGTTTGATTCTATAAAAACATTAAACTGTACAGATCCAAAAAGTCACAAACTAAATTAAAAGTGAAGTATCAAACTGAGAAAATATTTGCTAGATGCATATGATATATTAATATAGAAATAAACAGCAATCTGAGATACTCCAGTACAAAAATAGCAAAACAACATAAAACAGGCAATGAAAACTACAAATGACTAATAGCTACACAATAACAGAGAAACCATTTTCTAATCATTTTTATTATCAAAAAGAAAAAAACTGTAGTCCTTATTGCTCACAAGGGCACAGGGAGCTGGGCTCACTCCTTACTTGGTTTTAGATCTTCAAAGCCAAGTTTTTAAAAGTCAGAGCTAGGGGCTGGGGACTTAGCTTAGTGGTTCCGCCGCCTGCTTTGCAAGTGCAAGGACCCGAGTTCAATCCCTGGTACCAAAAAAAAAAACCAACAAAAAAAGTCAGAGCTAGGCAAGGACTCAGTTTTCTCTTCATTTTCACTATTCAGACCATACTTTAGGAGTCGCACGTAACAAAACCACTCAGTGCCACTAACAGTGGGAGAGGGCTAAGAGTACAAAGAACTGAAAACTTCCGTAGGTTCATATTAAAGTGTTTGATTATGAGTACTTAGA
Source organism: Heterocephalus glaber (assembly GCF_000247695.1). The sequence goes on from NW_004624759.1 coordinate 3,728,108, forward strand.
AATAAAATAAAATTTATTGGTTTGGTTTTTGTTTCTGCTGTACTGAAGATTGAATCCAGGGCTTTCACACTGATTGATCTACATTCCCTACCCAGCCCTTTTAAAAAATTATTTTATTTTCAGACGAGGTCTCACTAAGTTGCTAAGTTACTTGGGCTAGGTTGGAATCTCTCAATTCTCCTGCCTCAGCCTCTCAAGAGGGTTGGGATTACTGGCATGGACTGTGCGCAGTTAAGAGTGTTTTCTATGTATGGTTCATCAGCACTTTATCTTAGTCTCCCATGCCTTCAATTAAAGGATTATCAGTGACTACAAATAATGATGAAATTACTTGTATTACTGGTATTTTTTTTACTGGGTATTGGTCTCCAGAGGTACAGAATGATGGAATAAAGGATCAACTTTGTCATGTGTAGCCATATAACAGAAATAAAAATTTACTATTTCCAACACTCATCCCTCTTTCAAAAGACTATCCATTTATTCTGAGTAGATTTTTTTTCCTTGAGATAGGCTGGCCTTGAACTCTTAAGCTCAAGTGCTCCTCCTGCCCCAGCCTTCTGAATGGCTAGGACTATAGAAGTGCAGCACCATGCCTTGCTCTCAGCAGAGATTTTATCATCATTAGCACAGTCCTGAAAACAGAAAATTACAAATCATATCATCTTCAGAATTCTCTTTTCTCTTTACTTCTTTCTTTTCTCTTTTTCTTTTCTCCGCCTTGCTGATCACAAACCACAAATGTGAATTTCTGCAAAAGCAAAGTGCGATATCACAAAAGGCCAGTCTAGCTTCAGAGTCTCTCATTATTTTCCCTGCATGGAGGACGGATGTTTTGTTGTTGTTGAATCAGGACTATAATTTGCATCTGACAGGACAATGGACCATATTCTTCTCCTGTCCACACAGAGCTACCCTGACAACACCAAGAATTGCCAGAGATAGAGGCAGACTTTGGCTCAGCCAGTGCTGAATTCAGCCTGATTCTAAGAAGTAAAATGGTCAAGTTAACATCTAATGAAGAGCAAACCAGCTGGTGGATTTGGAAGTTTCCCTTGAAATTTTCCTTTCAAATTTCCAGCCCAGTGTATGAAGTAATTCCAGGCTCTAATGAGCCTCAGAGGCCTCCTTGACTAAAAATAAGAAGCAAAATAATTGTGTGTTGGATCCAAGACTTTGTGCACCAGTAGGTAATTTATTGTTATTTTCCATGTCCTAGTTCTCCCGCTGATTGATAGGTTCTCCTCTGTTTTCAGAAGGCTTTTCTGATATTCATTTTTTTCCCCAAAGTGTCCTTCAAAAAATGAGTCAAAAGTTCCATACCTGCATTCCTCATGAGGAAGCTGGGGACCCAGAAAGGTGATAAAATTTCCTACTCTCACAACACACGGAACTCTGGGTTCTCCAGTGGTTATGGAAATTTGGTCAAAATGGAAATGAAACTTCCTCTTCCTTAGGTTGTCTTTCCTGTTTGTTTAAAAATGAAATCTTTTCCATTGCATCAGTTCCTAGGAGACTGATTTTTTGACACCTGTGAATTTGGAATCTTTCAATTAAGAGGAGCCTCTTAGGCCCCTTCTCTCCCTAGGAGCACAGCCCTCTTCTGACTGAGCAGATAATTGTTGGTAGATTTCACCAATACAGTTTTACCTAGAGGGTTTAGTGACTGATTTTTTTTTTCTTTTTGGATCGAACTCAGGACCTTGAGCTTGCCAGGCAGGTGCGGCACCACTGAGCTACATTCCTGGCCCGAGCCTGATCATTTTAATTACTGGCTCTGGAGAATACTGTCTTTAAAACTCATGCATTCATTTATATTTTTCTTATTGAACTGGGGGGCGGGGGGCAGGTACTGGAGGTTGAAGCCAGGGACACTCTATCACTGAGCTATGTCCCGAGCCCTTTTCATTTAATTTTGAGACAAGGTCTCCCTGAGTTGCCTAGGCTGAGCTCGAACTTACAATTCTCCTGCCTCAACCTCCCAGAGTGCTGGGATTACAGGGGTGTGCCACTACACCTATGTAGTTGATTTAAAAAGCAGGGTCAAGGACTAGGGGTGTAGCTCTGTGGTAGTGTGTGTATTTAGTATGTGCAAGGCCCTGGGTTTGATCCCCAGCACGAGGGGGAACAATTGAGGTCTTTTACATTATTCTATCTGAAATTTACTATTGGGTATTATATGACACAGGAGCCAAATTTTTTCCCCTGATATTTAATATGAGAGGAAAAACAGCACTAGGTATGAGAAGAGTAAAGAAAGTAACTAAAGTCAATACCCAGGTTGCATAATCAATTCTGCAAAATAAAAGCCCTACACATGAGCAGGCTTGCTACTTAGGAACCATCTGTTGTTACAGTAGTTGCATCATATATGCTTTTGAAGATTTAGCTATTACAGGCTTTTAAACTTTTGAGGGTCAAACACCAGCAATTTATGAACATGTTTAGAGGGATTTAAATTTAATTTTGTATCCAGTGATTTTTACCTTCTGTTTCAACAACAAAGTCTGGAGTCTCCATGCCAACAACAGATATACCCAGGATGTGAGCACAGTACACTGCCTTTGGAGGGTTTGTGTTCCTCACCCATAATCTGCTAGGAGCTAATCAAAATATTACTGCCAATCACATGTAAGTATATATAGCATGAGTTTCTCCATTTTACATGTTTGGAGTTTAGAAGTTTGTTTTTTATGTTTGTTTGTTTGTTTTGCAGTACTGGGGATTGAACTCAAGGCCTTCACATTGAGCTACATCCCTAGTCCTTTTTTAACTTTTTGAGATAAGGTCTCACCAAGCCACTAAGTTGCCCAGGCTAGGCTTGAACTTGTGATCCTCCAACCTCAGCCTTCCAGAGTGCTAGGATCACAGGAATGTACCACCGTGCCAGACCTGGAGTTTAGAGTTTTAGAATTTTCCAGTGTATTTTATTCAGGCTGCTATGGTTTGCCCCCACTGAAACTAATGTTGAAATGTAATTGCCATTGTGGTGGTGGAGAAAGATGGAGTCTTTAAGAGGTAAATTAGGGAGCTACAGGTAGAGCTCAGTGGTAAAGCAATGAGTACATCCAGGGGCCGTGGCTTCTACCCCCAGCACCAAAAAAAGAGGTGACTAGGTTGTTAAGAGGGATTAATACCTTTTTCACTAGAATGAGTTCTCACTCTCTAGCACTGGGTTAGTTAACTTGAGAGATTATTTATTATAAAATGAGCCCGTCCTTTGTGTCTTGTCCCTTTTATATGCACCCAACTACCCCTTCTGTTTCTCTGCCAGTAATTGAAGCAACACATGGTCCTTGCCAGATAGATACAGCTAACTGATCTTGGACCTTTCAGCCTCCAGATGTGTAAACCAAAATAAACACAGCACCAAGAAACAGACTAAGATGTAGTCCTCATGGATTGGTATTTAGTGGACCTAATCTTTAACCAACCTACTCTTATTCCTTGAACCTCAGAATTCTCAACACAGTTCTCTGGGCAGTTACTGCCAACTGATCAGAGTCCAGTCTCTCTCTGTCATTTACTACACATTTCTTGGTAGTGGTGTGAGATTTTCATGTTAAGTGTATGCATTTTATCACTATGATATGTTTCAGTGATCTCCCCCATGTGTTTGAGACAAGGATTATTGGAAGTGGTCTAGCCACCCATGGAAAAGTAGACTGTATCCCTTTGGGGAAGAAGGTCCTTCCTCTTTCCATTAAAGGGCTGAGGTGAACCATAGGTCTTCCTGCTTTCTATAGAAGGGTAGAGTTAGTGATATAATTACAAATCAAGAGTTCAGAAGTTGCACAAGGGAAGTAGAGCAAATATCTTTGGTGCCCCACCCATGTCTTCTTGTACTCGTTGTTATCATTGTTTGTTTGTTGTTGTTGTTTGTTTTTTTGTGGGGGTTTTTTTGGTACCAGGGATCAAACTCGGGTCCTTGGACTTGCAAGGCAGGTGGCAATATCCACTGAGCTAAATCCCTGGCCCCCTGTTGTTATCTTAAAGGTAGTGGTTTCTGCCACTCTGCTTAAAAGGCTTGCTCTGGCTTGGCTTGCATATATGACAGGTGATGATGCTATGTAATCCATGCCATCAGGAGCAGAGGTCAACTGATAACAGATGACAGTTATGAAAAAAATCTCTCCAGTAGTATAACTCCAAGGAATATTCTATGCTGTCTCTTAGTGGTCTCCCAGCCTCCTCAGTGATAACTGGCTCATGAATGCATCCTGTCTGCAGGCTGCTTTTCCTTCCTGATCTCAGGCTCCCATTCCCCTACTAAGATCCCTTCCTAATAATCTACTTGTACTCTGGTCGTTTTCTCAGAATCTATTTCTGGAAGAACCCAACCAAAGACAATGAGGAACATCACCTTTGTAATGTGGCATATCTTTTTGAGAACTGATACTAACAAGCATTTTGAGGAGTTGCCTATAGTTAATTTTTCACACTGTAAAGAAATACAAGGCTCTTCTTATGGGGAGGATGGGGGCATCTGTTTTGGTTGAAACAAGGAAGTTACAAAAGGAAGGGGCTGCTTGGCTTGGTGCTGCATGCCTCTAATTCCAGCACTCTGGGTGGCTGAGGCAGGAGGATCGCAAGTTCAAACCCAGCCTGGGAAACTTAGCAATTTAAGAAGACCCTATCTCAAAATAAAAAATGAGAAAAGAGCTGGGGATATATCTCAGTGCAAGGGCTTTGGGTTTAATTTCCAGTACTGAGGAGAGAGAGAAGGAGAGAGAGGCTGGATCTCAGGCAGGAATCCCTGTCCTATCTAACCCCTAGCTGAGGCAGCGAGCAGGCTGAGATTGTGGAGAGGATTCCCAGGCCTCCTTGTGGGGGACCCCCAAGAGCCTGGGATACAAGGAGAGTCCAGCTCAAGCACCAGAGGTTGCAGTGATGAAAAGATGATTACACTGATTTTTTTCCATTATCTCCTTTTTTGGCAAAAAGTTACTTTAGGATTTCCAAATGTCATTTGATGGAAAGTCTGTCATTATTCTTGCATTTTTTAATTTTTAAATTCAAAACTTTAAATTTCCATATTTTTATCAGAATTAATCACAAAAAGAAAACAGGATAATTAGTGTAGGACTTTGTATCAGAAAGTAAATCAAATTTTGTAACTCACTTTTTAAATGATTCAAATAAAGTTTTGAAAACTCAAAAAAAGTCCATGTTTTTATAAAATCTTAATAGATGATATTATGTAGAATAATATTCTTAGCAGAATTAAAAGCTGTCAACTGCTTTTCAGGATGTCCTTTTTGTGAGAGGAGTCCTAAAGTCCTAAGCTCTGGAAGACACTAATCATAAGCCCACATGGAAATGCCTTTGCTGTGACACTGGGACTTATACAAGCTGAACATTTTAAAGCCAGGGTATGACCAGTCCTTGGCAGCATCGACCAGACTAACATGCTTTGAAGTGAAAGCAGAAGCCCCGGTTTCTCACTGAGCATTCTCCGGGGCTGAGCTGGCTAATCCCTGTCCCCTGATGCAGTGCCTGTTCTTCACCTGTCCACCAGGATTTCTCTGGAAATCCTAAACTTGTGCCAGGCAGTTAGAAGGCTTTATTATGCCTACTCTTCCTTGAGGGAGAACAGACCCTACGAAAGTTCTCAGCCAAGTCACTTGACCTCTTCCTACCCCCTCTAGAGGACCTCACATTAGAAGGGAGTCAGCCTTAATAGGAAGGGCTGCCCCTCTTGGTGATGTTGTTTTAACTTCTTTGAGGTCAGAATTTCACTCTGTTGTGAAGAGTAATTGCAAGTAGCCACATCATTCCTCAAATATATTCCTTCAATTAAAAAATGCTATTGCTTAAAATGCATAAAGATGAAATTCAAGCCCATTCATAATTTTAAATTGAAAAAACCAAAGACACTGCTAATAACAAATGAGGAACAGAACTTTGGACATATGTACCAGTAAAAGATGAAGGTGGCTAAGCTGAAAATGTTCTCACAAAAAGAAATACTGAAAGACCCAGGTAATTTTTTAAGGAAATTGAATAGGAGCACTAAAAATGTCACACCAATTACATACTTCACGGGCTGTGTGAAAATGAATTCAGTAGCTTTCAAAACTAAGATAGGTGAAGATGAGATCATCTTACCTCTACATACATAGATTACAGTATGAAAGATGATGTTGCCCCCAAAATTCACAGACAAGTTGTCCTCTACAAAAGCACCCTTATTTTCTGCAAATATCACTTAGGGCATCGCTAGTCCAGGGGCCATGTGCCAGGAAGGAGCACTGGATAGGGAACCAGGACCTAACTGACTCGGGCACTTTAGTATTGACAGGTGTGTTTATTTGCTTGGGGTGTTGTCTCAAAATACTCTGATTTGAGTGGCTTGAACAACGGAAATACATTGTCTCACAGTTTTGACAGCCAGAAATTGGTAGGTTGTTTCTCCTGAGGACTGTGAGGGAAAGAAAGATCTGTTCCCTCTTTGGTTCCTAGATGCCTATCTTTGTATTCATATGGTGCTATCCCTCTGCCCACATTTTCTCTTCTTTTAAAGACTGCAGTGGTAATGGGTGAGGGCCCAGCCCAGTGAGCTCATTTTACTTAATTATCTCTGCAAAATCCTTATCTCCAAGTAAGGTCACATCCCAAGGTACTCAGTATTAGGGCTTCAATATACGAACTTTGAGGAGATATATTTAACCTGTAATACCTGGTAACCTCTATGGCTTTGGTGTCCCGATCTTTAGAAGAGAATGTTGGCCTGCTTCTAAGGGCTCTTTAGATTCCAGTGTTCCAAGGTTTATTCAGCCCTTCTAAAGCTGCCAAGCCTGCCTCTGCTATCCACAAGGCTATAAATACAAGAATTTTCTTCTTTGGTCCTGCCAGCCAGTCTTGGAGTGGGAAATGAGTGAGGAAATGCTAAAAGGGTGGAGTTTTCCTTTAACCTTTTGTCATTTGTGTGAATTCTGTAAAAGGACAAACATTCAGGGTGTGGTGAAGTAGGGGTCTTGACATCCTAAAGCAAATAGGCAAACTCAAGGACATTTGTTATTTCCCAAAGCCAATGTTTTATGAGCTCTGACTATGGATGACAAACTGGTTCCAGGAGAGCTGCAATGTTTTGTTGTTCCTGCCAGTCCATTAGCAGCAGCACAGTTCCCAGGCCATCGTCCAGCCAGCCTGACAGCAGCTCCCCAGGAAGGACAGAACTGGAACAGGGCCCATGCAGCCAACGGGGATCTGGAGGGCTTAGTAGGGCTCAGATGTACTGACATGTTGGCAGGAAGAAAAACAAAAAAAGAAAGAAAGTTGGGACAGTTTATAGAACTGAAGAGGTCACCTAGTTTCTTGAAGAGACTCAGGAAGAGATGAAGGAGGGTACTTTAGGCCTGGTGATGACACAAATTAAGATCTGGCTAGCATCATCTTTAGTGAGAATTTAGAAAAATTGGGGTTTGCTTACCTATAAATAAAAACCATTGGTTTTAGAAACCTAAACTAAGAGCATGTGTGCAAAAGAACCTATATAAGGAAGCAGAGCTGGACTATAGTTACAGGAGGCCCTGGAACAGCCCATTTCCTTTCTTTGTGCCTTTTTTTATTCATCTCTAAATGTGGAGATGGTAATACGATTGCACTCTTCTCAATTTAAAAATACTTTTCTTCTGAGTCACCTGACAAGTCCTTTTTATTTGCCCCAGCATGATGATTATATTCAGTGAGAGATCTTCCAGAGCCACTTTGTCTGCCCAGTAGACCTTGCTGGAAGCTTCCAGCCCTCATACACTGAATGCAATCAGTCCACAGCTCAGCCACTGATCCCAACCACCCTCCTTGTCTTAAGAATGTGTCAAATCTTTGTGTGTAAGCTGTTTTATTAGGAGGTTCTTGCTTTCATCTCTAGCAATTTGGAGAGATTCCTCCTTTTGAACTTTACTTCCAGCTTTTATGATAGTAATGAGTGAGCCATAGATCCTGCTTTTTGAGAAGCCCGGATGTTATATAAGCATGTCCACACCTTCCCTTCTGTTTCTATCAGGTGCAGCAAAGCAGTGGACAAGGACAAATTGTGGTGGCCCCATTCCCAAGTACTTGAAGGCCAAATCTGTATCTGATGGGACAGGCACATTCCTGGCTACACAGTGGCTGAACAAAAGGTCTCTAATGCAGAAAATCAGGATGCTGATAAGCCCACCGTGAAATAAATTCTGGTATTAGTGGACTGGGCCTAAATTGTAGTACATCAACAGTTTACCATGGTTCAAGCCCATTTCTCGTTTGGGTTACCCTTGACTTATTTACTTCAAAATGCTGTCCTCTGCTGTCTCTCCCTGTCTTCTCAGACACTGAGTCTTGGTTCTGGTCAATTAAATAAGGACCTTGGATACCAAACTTGACCTTTTGGAAATCATATCCACTTATCTATTTATTCATTCACATTATGAAGCAAGAAGTAGGTGTCCCCCGTGTACCCAGCACTGTGCTCCATCATAGAGATGCACAGAATAACAGGAAAGCCTGCCTGCCTTGAAGGAACTCCTGGTTGACTGACTCCTGAGGGTTTCTGGACTTGAATTTTTACTTTAACATTTTGAACTTGTAGTACTGATGCTTCCTTTTCAAGGAAGAACTTGACTTCCCTGATAATACAGAGCATGAATATCTGCCAAATCCCTGTCCCCAACCAGACTTCTAGTTTTGACTTTTCCTCATCCTTCCTGTCTTTGCCTGAAGCCTGGTGACATCCCCTTTGCCTGAGTTTCCTCTTGAGCTTGGAAGTTCTGGCCACATAATGAATGTTAGGTACAAGAGCCTTTGGGCCTGCAGAGCCTCAGTCATGGCAAACCTTTTAGAACTTTCAATGATAGAAAACAGCTGGCTGCGACATGTGTGCCATAGGTTTGCCACCACTGACATTACCTCTGTGGAATCTCCATCCTGTTTGTTTCACTTGGGTTCACCCTCAGCCTGACCACCTGTGGACTATGACAGTTATAAGAGCACAGTATGTCTGAGACCTGGTCTGTAACAAAAGAAAAAAAGTAAGAGCCCAAGGGAAACATTTAGTTGTTTCCCTTTGCAAATGATCCAGTCTCAGACTGAGTTCTCAGGTAGGTGTCTGGTGGCAGAAGCCCTGCCTAGTCCCATGGGAGCCCAGGTCCAGCCAGCACAGGACACCTTGCTGCTTTGCCATCTGCCAAGGTGGGAGGACAGAAAGATGGTTATTGTGTTATGATGGGCAGAGGAAGGCCAGTGGCATCACACCTAATAGACCATCTTACCTGTGAAAGGCTTAGCCTAAATCTAATGTGGACATTCTATAATTGATCTGGACTCTTCTACAATGTTGACACCAAAAGGATTTTTTTTTTCAAACTAAAGGAGCTGTTCTAGATTGAAGATGACTAAAGTAATATGACACATAAGTGATCCTTGATTGGATCCTGGACCGAAAAAAGTGCAACCATAAAGGACAATATAAGGTCAATTGCACATGCAAGTGCATGTGTGTGTATGTGTGTGTGTGTACGTGTAGAAAGAGAAAGAAAAAAATCTAATGTGGCAAAACACTAAATGTTAATCTAAATGGAAAGTATATAGGTATACACTCTATTGTTTTCTCAACCTTACCATAGAGTTGAAATTTTTCCAAATATCAAGTTTAGTACTCTAGAATAGCCTAGTGATTGGGCAATAAAAGAGAAAATGGCATGAGCAGGCTGGCAGGAGCCTTGTTACAGAGTGACAGCACCAGACAGCTTCCAAGCGAGGATCTAGTCCCAAGAAAAAAATGAGGAACTAGGCAAAACTAGTCAAGCTGACCTGCCACAAACAGCAGGAACCTGTAGCTCCTTTTGCACCTGAAAGTTTTGCATCAGCCGAACCATCTGGACACCAGATGCAGTGGCACAGGCAAATTCCAGACCTACTAACAAGCAAAGAATGTGCAGTAATGCCACATGTGGCCTTCAGAGGCCCTGGACTTGGAAAATGCTGAATGATCAACAGGCCAGATAGGATTGAAGCCAGCAGAAACTGACAAGTCAGTCTGCCTGTTGCCCAAGGAGCCCCGAAGCCCAAGGTAGAGGTGGGCGTTCATGTGGATAGGGGGAACATACTGATTAAATTTTGTATTGCCAGTTTAACTTACTGAGTAAGCCCACAGATGTCACTAATTTCCATCTTTTATTCTCTATTTGTAATTTTTTTCTGGCTGTCCCTGTTTCTCTCCTGGTTTTATTCTATTGTGATGTGTGGAAAATATTAAAAGGCCTCTCTCTACATTGTCTTAAAATGCAAAAGTACAATGATGCAAAAAGACAAATCTACAAGGCCGATTTGGGATGCAGCAGTGTAACATGCAGTTTCCAAAGGTCATAGAGTTGAGTGCTAAAGTGACCAAGCTTCCAAGTACTCTGGTTTTATCATCCCCTGGCATTTCCATAAGTTGTCTGGCCCTTGAAGGAATTGCTGATTTCTCCCTTCCAATTCACAGTCTCAGATGTGCTGAGCAGAGCTTCCCCAGTTCTGGACAGACCAGCAGTTTAGCCCGCACCTCTCTGGGCCTCCTGAGTTTTCTCCTCCATACATGAAGACCTACAGAGCAGGGGTCAGCCAGGAGTTAGTATGATAGATCCAGCAAAACTGAACTCTCAGAGGCTCAGAAACAAAGCAGCCATGACAAGTTTTTCTGAAACCATGTATTGGAAGCCAGGAGTAAATGAGTTTCTGGTGCAAGTAAGGAAAACAGCAACTGAGTTTGCTGCCGCTGTGATTACTGTGGAAGATTCAACCTGGAGATGGGTTCTCCTGAGGAACCATAGCATTGGCAGAAGTGGGTTCAGGGCAAACCCCAGTGGTTGTCAATTCCAATCCATCTCTCTGTCTCTCTTTCCCTCCCTCCCTCTCTCCTTCCTTCTGCTTTTTTTTAAGGCAGCAAATCCCTGTGTTCAAATATAAATATTAGGCAAAACCAATTTACAAAAGAGATAAAAACTCATTCCAGTTTGTCTGATTTTTGGTGGGGACTGTGGACCTCCCTGACCCCACCCAGCAGCCCCAGCCCAGGATATTTCAAAGTTTTATTAGGACACTTACAGAACCCAGCTGTTGTGGTATGGATATGTTTTGTCCCCAAGGGTCTGTGTGCTGGAGGTTTGACATCTGGTGTGATGGTAGGGAGGTTTTGGCACCTTTAAAAAAATGAGGGCTGGGGGCTGGGGATTTAGCTCAGTGATGCCTCTGCCTGTCTCTAAGAACAAATTTGTTCCTGAAAGAGTGACTTGTTATGAAAAGAGTGAGGCTGCCGTATCTTGCCATGTCACCTCTCACTTCTGCATGTACTCCCGACATTTTGATGCCAACTTCCACGAGGCTGTTACCAGAGCTGAGCCAGTGCCAGCACTAGAATTATGAGCTAAACTTCTTTTCTTTATAATGTACCCAGCCTTGGATATTTTATTATAGCAACAGAAAAATGACAAACATGCCAGTTTGAAAATCGCCCTTTGATCTCTGATCCCACACACAAGGGGAATATGGTGTCTTCCCTGACCATTCCTCCCTGTGCTTCTTACACAATGTCCATCTAAGATGTTTTTATGCTTCAATATATACCAAGAATTTATCAGATAGGAGCTATTACATTTCTTTCTTAAAGGTCTGGAAAATGTCCTTTGGTGGGAAATGGATAACTCATAATATCTTCAAAAAAGAACATTTACTGAACTTAGTATACAAGGAGTATTTGAAAAATGTATTTAAATTTAAAATTTTTATTACAGAAAAAGACACATTGCTATTAATCATTCTCAAAATACTCCCCCTTTGAACATACTTTCATGCTAACCTTCTTGCCACTTTCTGAAGCAGTTCTGGAAGTCCTCTTTTCTGAGTATCTTTATAAGGTGTGATAAAAATAAATATGAGAATGTTGTTGCCCAGTGACATCCACTGGAAAGGTAGGCTCATGAAAACATCATGGTGTCTCATCATTCACTTTATTCACAGTCTGGCATCATGTGACTTCTAGCTCTTCCCCAAAGTCAAAATGACCCTGAAAGGTAAAATGTTTTGTTTAGGAGGAGTGGGGAGATAGTTTTCCCAACTGTTTTATTTTCTGCACTGCATATATGGCAGTGGTTCCACAAGACTTTGTCTCTCAGGGATGTCAGTGGCATTCTAGTCCGTTTGCATACATTCTATGATGTTCAAACAAAGATGTCATTGCCTCATGACACAATTCTTGGACAACCCCCATCACTCAACAAGGTAAACATTTTGAATCAATTCAGGATATCAAGACAGCCATGACAGAGCAACTGAAGACACTCATGGAAAAGGACTTGTAGAACTGCTTCAGAAAGTGGCAAGTATGAGAAGTATGTTTGGAAGTGAGGTGTATTGGGGGGGGGTCAATGACGATATGTCCTTTACTGTAATATTTTTTTGTGTGTTGTTATCGGGAATTGAACTCAGGACCTCCCTCACACTTGCCAGGCAGGCGCTGTACCACTGAGCTAAATCCCTGGCCCCATAATACATTTTAAAAAATTTAAACATTCACTATATATTTTGATCACACCTCATCCTATTAGAAAAATAAATGTGTGATCTCACTGTTGTGATGTCGAAAGGTCAGCATTCATGGACCCTTTCCTTTACTCCTTCCTGAGATGAAAGACCCCCAAGGCACGGCTTTCCTCACAGGTTCTGTTTGTAATGGCTTTCTGTTAATTCAACATCCTGGCTTCAATGGAACTTGCTTCTTTTTTTTTTTTTCTTCACACCGTATTAGCTGCTTACTTTTCCTGCCATTGACTGCTAGTTAAATTTTCATCTATAAACCCAAACATCATGGACTAAAAAACTGTGGGAAAATTAAGCTCAAAATTAATGGAAATTTCCTTACTGTGAGAACATGGCAACTTATGGTGGGACAGGCCATTAAACAGCTTTATTACATCAGCTATAGCAACAACAACAAAGACTCTTAAAGTGGAAAAAATTTTATTTCATGGGCCTACTATTCATCACAATGAGAACAATATGCTTTTAGTCATTCAGATCAAATTTGTTCAGCATATTCCTTAACTACCTAGTTAGATTTCATTTTATTTCCTTAATTGTCTACGTTTTCCAGCCAGGATGTTGTAGACTGCTAATATACAAATAATGATGAACTGGGGCCAGGAATGTAGCTCAGTGGCACAGTGCCTGCCTGGCAAGCACAGGGCCCTGAGTTTGATTCCCAGTACCAAAAACAAAACAAACAAAAAATAATTATGAACCATCTGTCCCCTGCTCTTATCTCATTGATAGAGACCTGTTGTCCCCATCAGTGTCATTCTGGTAGTCCCCTGGTAGCATCTCACCTGGCCTCACCATAAACTTGAGGATCACCATGGGCTACTACCACTGTCTTTGGCTAGCTTTGTCCCTCCTCCATAATGTCAACTGCCCAGACCTTCATTGTTCATACTGTGTGAAGGTGTTTCCAGGCTGTCACCACCATCCTCAGTCCTTACACTCTTGAGGCTCATTGCCACTGCCACCAACCTGATACGTGGGGCCTTCAAGTGAAGATGAATATTTTGGAGGTCATGAAATCTTGCCCACGTAGGAGATAGCCCTTTTGTGTAGCACATATCCCTAACAGCACATTACTGAGGCAATGCTACCCATTGTCTTAGAGTATTTAATGTCAATAATGCTTTCAGGCTTTACACAAGGGCCTTTGTCTTCTTGGGTTCGATCCTGGGTACAGGGAGACAGGACTAGAGTTTTGGGAGCCCAGAGTATTCAGAATCATGCCTCCTGCCAGAATCCTTAACAAGCTTTTCTATCTCTCTTCCATTGCATGAGTTCTCTCTTCCAAGTTTATCGGCTCCTCTTAAAAATCTGTTTCTGGACAAGGCAAAAACAAAAGTAACTTTGTAGGCTCTTCTACCCATCAGTATGAATACTGTATTTTAAAAAAATCCAGATGTCTTTGGTTACATCAATCATCCATTGCAAAGTTACTCATTTTCTTTTGCCTTGTCCTTTTAACCTCTGGGGATCAAATGATTGACAAATTAGTAAGGTTGTTACTAATCATTTGACTCATACTAACCCCATAAGTATGAAGTGCATCATTCTTATTTCTCCACCTCAGCATTCTGATGCCTAAAGTAACTCTACCTGAATTCATCTCTATTAAGCTGCAGAGAAATTGGAACCCTCATACATTGGTGGTGGGAATGTAAAATGGTGTAGCCACTTTGGTAATCAGTTTGACAATTCTTCAAAAAGTTAAACATAGAGTTACCATATGACCCAGCAATTCCATCCCTAGGTTTACCAAGAGAATTGAAAACACATACACACAGAAGCTTGTACACAAACATAGCAGCACTATGCATCATAACACTAAACTGGAAACAACTCAAACGTCCATCAACTGATAGACAGTTAAACAAAACAGGATACATCCGTGCAGTGTGATTCTATTCAATCATAGAAAGGAATGACGTACTGACACATGCTACCACTTGGGTGAACCTTAGAAACATTAGGCCAAGTGAAAGAAGTTAGACACAAAAGGCAACATGTTGTAGGATTCCATGTATTTGAAATGTTCCGAATAGGCAAAGCCATAGAGACAGAAAACTGATCAGTGGCTGCCAGAGACTGGGATGAGAAAGGAATGGAGAGTGACTGCTGATGGACAAAGGGATGATGAGAAATGTTCTGAAATTAGATAGTGAATACAAGCTTGTGAATACACAGAAACACTGAATTAGACCAGGCATAGTGGCACACACCTATGATCCCAGCTACTCAGGAGGCTGAGGTAGGAAGAGCACAAGTTTGAGGCTTGCCTGGGAAACTTCCAAGATTCTATCTCAAAACAAAATTGTTAAAGGGCTGACAGGTGCTTCAGTAGTAGAGTGCTTGCCTAGCACACCCTGGGTTCAAGCCCCAGTGCCACAGACAAACACTGAGGGATATACTTTCTATGATTGTTTGTTTGTTTGTTTGTTTGTTTTGAGACAGGGTCTCTCTAGGTAATGCAAGCTGGTCTTCCCCCCACCCCCTGGTACTGAGAGGCTGCCCTTGAACTCACTATGTAGCCCAGGCTAGCCTTGAACTTGAGGTGATCCTCCTGCCTCAGCCTCCTGAGTATGGGATTACAGGCATGCCCCACCACACCCAGTTGAATTATATATTTTAAAGAGGTGAATGTTATGCGAATTATATCTCAGTTTTAAAATATGGATCTGTACTATATATTAAGCAGTCAGTGCTAAAAAGAGCCTCTTTTAGGGCCGGGGATTTACCTCAGTGGCAACCTGCCTCAAAAGTGCAAGGTCCTGAGTTTGATCCCCAGTACTGGAAAAAAAAAAAGAAAAGAAAAAAAGCCTCTTTTATGGAAAAAAATTAAATAGCTACTCTCTCTCTTTTTTTTTTTTTTTTTTTGAGACAGGGTCTCACTATGTAGTTCAGGCTGGTCCTGAATTCACTATGTAGCCCAGGCTGGCCTAGAGCTCATGGCGATCCTCTTGCCTCAGCCTCCCCAAGTCCTGGGATTACAGATATGCACCCCCATGACCTGCATAGCTGCTTTCCTGATCTATGTTTATAATAAATTATAGCTTTCCCATAAAAGGTAGAATATTTTTAAAGCCTAAGTAGAGAGGAATATGTGCTTTTATATATATTCATTCAGCAAATAGCACAAGATGGCGCTATCACAGGCACTTCATAGATAGTGGTGACTAATGCACCCCTGCTCCCCACATGCACTGAGAGATCCAGGCATTTTTCACACAGCTCGACAAGGGCTACATCTGGTGAAGGATTAGGCTCTTTGGGAATACATGAGAACCCCAGACTCAGGGGTGAGAGCCCAAGGAGATCTTCCTGGGGCCTTTGACTCCAAACCGAGATCTGGAGTTGAGCCAGAGCAGGAGGAGGAAGGTTCCGGGAAGAACGTGTGTACAGAGTCCATGGTGAGAGAGGAGACAGGATGTTCTGGGAGCCAGCACTGTTCAGAATGGCTCTGGAGAAAAGGTTCAATCTAAGCATTTGGCATGAACAGTCTATCCTGTGTGGGAATTTGCTACTTTTGCTAGGGTTCCAACTTGTGCAAGTTCTTCTATGAGCTTTACTCTGTGTTAAGAATGTTTTCAGCTGCAAGTAACAGAAGTTCCCACTCCCACTGGCTGAAAGATTAAGGACACTTATTTCATATAACAGGAAGACTACAGGTAAGGTACACTTCAGAGTTGGTAGATTCTATAGCTTAACAATGTCTTTAGGGAGTTAGCCTCCCCCACACTCTTTCTCCCTTCTCCCTGAGGCCAGTGCCCCTCCTTGAGACAACCTGCTTTCTTCTTTCATCAAGAGATACACTTACTTCTCTTTTCTGAAAGCCCCCGGCAAGTCTCCTCTGGCATCTCATTGGCACAAATTCCTCCTTGTCGGAGAGGAAGAGTCATCCTGAGTGGGTGGGCTTCATAGACTGTCTTCCACTTTAGCATCCAAAAATAGGCCCAAGTCCAACTTCAAAACATGGTGCATAGGGCTCGAGGTTTAGCTCAGTAGTTCCACCACCTGCCTCACAAGTACAAGGTCCCAAGTTCAATCCCTGGTACAAAACCCACCCCCCAAAAAACCCCAAAAACATGGTGCATAGATATGGTTTTTATTCTAGGTTTAGGGAGAACTGGTTATTGTACTGACTTCCTAAAAATTATCTTTGAGCTTCTTTCTTTTCTCACAGTCCACTATTTGCCTCAGCTCCCACATCTCTTTCCCTCCACCCCCTCATCCTCCCTCAACCTCTTATAGTCACATTGGCTGTTGGCATTCTTCCTACTCTCTCTTTATGTCTCTCAGCTTGTATTTTCCAGCCAGCAGAAACAGTTCCCCCAAACCTGCTATACCATGGAACAAAATTTCAGCTCTCCTCCCACATGCTCCAATGGCTTCCTCGTCACTCTGCCACTCATTCAACAGGACATACACAAGTTCACATCAGTGTTTGTAATAACAAAGAAAGAAAGAGAGAAGGAAAGAGACAAAGAAAAGAAATCTTATTCTAATTTCTTCAAACACTTTTAACTCAATGGGTTTATTAATCATTAATACTAAAAGTTATAAGGCTGGGGACAGAGCTGAGTGGTAGAGTGTTTGCCTGGCATATGTGAGTCCTGGGTTCAATTCTCAGTGCTTAAAAAAAAAGCTATGAATAAGTCACACAGAAATTGTTCTCTGCAAAACAAAAACATAAAGAAATCAACAAAAAAGAGGATGGTTTAAAAAAATACCACAAATCAAGTCTAAAAACAAATAAAATGTTGAGACATAGTTGTAAAATACCTTATAACTTTCTTAACAAATCACTGAAAGAACATCCTAGAGCAAAAGATAAGAGCTGTTATTTAGCAAAGGTGAAATAACATTTATTTAAATTTTTTTGCCTATCAGATTGGCAAAGATTAAAAAATGTACTAATGCACAGTGTTGGCATGAATGTGGAGCAGTAGGCACTGTTGATGAGAGCATTAGTTGGAACAATTTTTCTGAAAGACAATCTGCATCTATATCAAAATTTAAAATATAGTACTTTTGACCAAATTACTAACACTGTGAGGAATTTATTCTAAGGCAATATTTAGGCAAAGGCAAAAAAATGTAGGCACACATATTCATTATAGCCTCCTATAGCAAAAATTCAATAACTTTTCTGTCTAGCTTTTCAGGATATTAATGAACAATGATAAATTTGTGTTTACAAAGACTTGATAACTGACTACATCCCCAAAATCTATCTCAGTTCTTGGCCTACTGTATTTCCCTGAAAATAAGACTAGGTCTTAAATTAATCTTTGCTCCAAAAGATGTAATAGGGCTTATCAGGAGATATTTTATTTTTTCATGCACAGCAATCTACATTTATTCAAATATAGTCATATCATCTTCTTCTAGAACAGTAGTAGCAAACCTATGGCATGGGTATTATTTGTTTTTCTTTTCAAGACAAAAGATGTCAATGTGTGAGTTGGTTTTTTTAAACTAAAACCTCAGTATTTCAGGTTCAGTTTGCACTCTGTGATAAATAAGTGGGTTTGGGATTGCAGTTTGGGCACTTGTCTCTAAAAGTTTCGCCATCACTGTTCTAGAATATCATCATAACTCTACAAACCCCGAATTCTAACCTGAATTTCTTGCAACTCCATTTCCTATAAAACCATTGGCCCCAGTCTCTCATGTCCAGCTATAGAGCTGTCCTTAAATGAGCACTTCTTGTCCATGTAGCCTGCTCATAATGCATTGGCAACACAGCTGTGAGTGATTTTATCCCATGACTTCTTCACCCAACTCATGACCTCTTGCAAGCTAAGGCTTTACAGAGTTTCTGTTACATCAAGTGTTACTGGAAGACTTACAAGACAGGAGCGGCAACAAAAATGCTGATAGTTGAGAATGGTGGTCCACACAGAAGTGATGAATTGCAGGTACCAAAATTCAGAAAATATTTTTTATTTCACACAAGTGCACTAAGTACATCTGTTACACGATGTATTGATTATGAAGATTCATATCAGACACAACCATGTCTGTTCATTATTCAGTGTGCACATTATTCATGTGTTGTGTCTGTGCTACAGTGGGCCACTCGGCAGTAAGTCTCAAGTTCATCTGTTTACACAGGTGTTTACCTCTTGTCCAAAGGCACCTGCTTGGGTATTTACAAATACTTAATTATAATTTATATTATTATTTACTTTAAGTATTAATGTCCCTGGAAGTGGGGTCTAGAGTGCTCAGGGGTGAGAAGAGGATAGGAAACAGGCCAGGGCTGTCTCCCCTGTTGACACAGCCCCCAGTGGAACTCGGAGGACCTCAATGATGCTTGATTTGAAATTGGCCTTCTAGGTCCTTGTGAAGGTATATTTGTAAAGGTAGGAGGATTAAATAAGCTATTTACAGCTATGTTGACTTGACTTATAAATTTTATATTTATGTACCTGCTATTTATATTTAGATACCTGCTTAAATATACAAATGTGTATTCTTAAATTTGTATTTAAGCAGACTCATTTGCATTCTAGCCCTCTGTTCCCCAAATGTTAGGGATGGAGACTAGAGACAGGCATGACACCAGTAGACCAGTAGTCTTCTAAGGAACTCTGTCATCTGAGAGATTCTACAAAGGAGCATAGATGTTGCTCTTTAATGTCATGGACAACTTAGACCTAGACCAGTCTTGGATGACATTTGTGGCTCCCCAGTACATTTGCTTGGTACTCTGCATGCTCCAATGAATATGTAAGTCAGAAGATCAATGACAAAAGGCCTAAAGTATATCTAGTTCAGCAACCAAAGCAATACTTATTAAAGAATAACTCTGAAGCTGGACATGGTGGTGCACAACTAGAATCTCAGCACAAGTTCAAACCCAGCCCAGACAACTTAGCAATTTAGTGAGCCAGTTTCAAAATAAAAAATAGAAAAAAGGTTGGGGATATAGTCAGTGTAAAGGCTGTGGGTTCAATCCCCTGTACCAAAGAAAAAATGACCTGAAAAGCCAAATACTTTCTAAAAATGAACAATAGTTTTCCCAAGCACTCAGAGCCTAAAGCTATATCAGTATTTGGACTAATTTGGTGGCGAAGAAAAATTGCTTCCCATAAAGCTTACTGGAAAAGTGTTGCTTCCTGGGAGGGTTGGCTTGGGACTATGCCCAAATTTGAGGCGCGATAAAAAATAATAACCAAGGAAGCCCAGCATGGTGGCACATGCCTGTAATCCCAGCACTCTTGTAGACTGAGGCAGGAGGATCAAAAGTTCTATTCCAGGGGCTGGGGATTTAGCTCAGTAGCACCGCACCTGCCTCGCAAGCGCAAGGTCCTGAGTTCAATACCCGGTACCCAAAACAACAAAAGTTCTATTCCAGCCTGGGCATTTAGTGACTTAGGAAGACCCTGTCTCAAATAAAAAATAAAAAACGGCTGGGAATGTAGCTCAATGTGCAGTCTGTAATTCAATCCTTTTGAATCTTGGTCCTTCTGGTCCAAGAACCAAAAAAACCAAAAGGAAGGCAAAACAAAAATACTGCTGCCCAAAGACAAGCACTGTTAATATTTTCCTGCTTCCTTGTAGCTTTTTCCAAACACACTTTTTAAAAACACAGTTGAGGTGGGACATGGTGGCACATGCCTGTAATCCCTCCCAGTACATGGGAGGCTGAGGCAAGAGGATTGCTGTGAGTTTGAGGCCAGACTGGGCTACATAGCAAGTTCAAGGCCAGTCTGACCTACATAGTGAGAACTTGTCTCAAAAAACAAAAACATAGTTGAGGCTGGGCATGGTGGTGCACACCTATAATTCTAGCACTCATAAGGCTGAGGAAGGAGGATCACCATGAGTTCAGGGCTACCATAGGCTACATACGTAGTTCAAGGCCAGCCTGAACTACATAGTGAAACCCTGTCTCAAAAACCAATGCAAATAAATAAACAAAAACAAAACATAGTTGAGACTATACTTAATGAATAATTTTATGATCCACTTCTTTTTCAATTCAATGTTACATCAAACATTCCTCATGTGCTAGGGCTGGGGATTTAGCTCAGTGGTTCCACCGCCTGCCCCACAAGCACAAGGACCCAGGTTCGATCTCTGGTACCAAAACAAAAACAAAAATGAATATTCCTCATGTCCTTAAAAACTGTTTCAAGAAAAATCTTCATAGTTGCATAATTTACTATCTTATGGATATCTTACAATTTATTTAACCAACCCCTGTTTTTGGACATTCAGGTTGTTTGAAGGGTTTTTTTTTTTCTCCCTCAAGTATAAGTAAATCTGCTGTGAACATAATTACTTAAAATTCTTCATCTGCATTTCTGTGTATTTCCTTAAGGCAGATTCCTAGCTCAGAAGTTACTGGGTCATAGGGAAATGACACATTTAAAGGCTCTTATGAAATGTGGCCAAATTCCTTTCTTAAGAGATTGTTTCAAGTTGGGTATAGTGGTGCATGCCTGTAATCTCAGTACTGTACTCTGGGAGGCTGAAACAGGAGGATTGCAAGTTCAAACCCAGCCTGGGAAATTTAATGACTTAGCAAGACCAAAATATTTAAACAATAGCTGGGGATATAGTCCAGTGTGAAGGCTGTAGGGTCAATCCTCAGCACATACACACCCCCAGAGAGAGAGAGACAGAGAGAGACAAAAGAGAGACGAGTCGAGAGACGAGCCGAGAGCCTGCGGTGTGTGGTGATGGAGCCTCACTTCTGAGGACAAGACTGGAAGGCAGCAGCGTCATGGTCCTGCTGCACTGCAGAAGTGCTCAGCTTCTTGATCCTGAGAAGAGCAAACTTTAAAGAACAATAATCATGATTATTTTTATTAAATGTGTAAAACTTACACATTTTAAAAAATCACTTTTACATGTTTGCTCACTTTGTTGTTTTGAACCCCACAACTATGCCCCACCTGAAACAATGGGAGGATATTATTCCCATTTGAAAGATCAGAAAACAAAATGACTCAGTGGTTTTTCCAGAATCACTAGCTGGTAAATGTCAGGAACACACAACTTCTGACTCCTATTTCAGAATTATTTCCACTAGCTTACCTTGACGCCTTCTCATCTTGCTGTATGGTTTCTCTGGCTCTCAAGGTAGGGACACCCATAGTGCTTCTCACACTTTCCTGTGCACAGTAAATCTAATCTCGTTATAGTGCAGAACCTGGTCAGCAAGGGCAGGGCCCAAGATCTGATGCTTCTAACAAGTTCCCAGATGATACAAGGCCACTGGTTGTGAACCTCACTCTGTGAGGTGTTCTCAACCCCCCCATTTAAAAAAGTCTCTCTATGTTGGCCAGACTAGTCTTGAACTAGAGATCCTCCTGCTTCAGCCTCCCAACCAGGTACCTAGGATAATAGGTGTGCCCCACCATGCCTGGCTCTCTCAAAGTCACTTTGATTTTTGATTTTGTTTTTTGTGAGATAGGGTCTCACTATGTAGTTCAAGCTGGCCTTGAACTCACTATGTAGCCCAGGCTGGCCTAGAACTCATAGTGATGCTCCTGGCTTGGCTCCTGAGTGCTGGGATTACAGGCCTGTGCACCATGCCTGCATCAATGTCACTTTTAAAAGCAAGGTATGAGACAGTTTCTCAAATTTTTTTCAGCCATAGTATTCCATATTTCAATATTTTCACTGAAGATTAAATTGTATTATATCTAGAAGCTATTTATCATATAGAATCCAGAATGAGTTCCAGAATGTATAGATCAGCAGGTTAAGGTCAGTAATTGACTACAGCTTGGACTCCATAATTTTCTGCCACAATTTCAAATAATGAACTAGAAGGCAAACCCCCACATATGTATAAGGAAGAAGTTCTTCAAAGCATAAATTACAAGACCAGCATAATGTTGAATATGTATTTACCCAGGAGGCAAGAACTATCCCCAGAGAAGTTAACAAAGAATGCAAAGTCCACGACTAAGTATTCCAAGGGAGGGCATTCCAGACAGGGGCCGCGGCCTGGGGAAGGCAGAGGAGAGAGGGATGAGTCACATGCTCTAGGGATAGTGAAGAAATGGTTTGGGAAGAATGTATAATTCATGTAGGGAGATAAGATTGGAAGTGCAACTCCAGGTCAGATTTGTAGAGCCTGTGGATGCTCATTTGAATTTAGACCTTTATCTGTTAGTGTATAGGCATGTGCAACTGAAGAGTTTTGAGCAAAGGAGTGATGTGATGAAGTGGTGTTAGGAAGATGAGTTTTCAGAAGGCAATGAGTGCAGTGTTGAAAGGCTAACGCCATATTTAGGCATGAGAGAATGTCACCAGGAATGAAAATGGATGGGTACAGAGAGATATTGTAAGGGCAGAAGGAAGTAATAGATTGACTACACTGGCTAACCACATGCAGCAAGTGATGGAAGTGTTTCTGGTGCATCTCTGAGGTTTGAAATCTGCATGATAGAAAAGTGATGATTCCATTAACAAAAGTAGGGCTATTGAGGAACATGTTGACTTAAAGCAATTTCCTCTGGATGCACAACCACAACAATTATCCCAACCAACTTCATATCCTGGCATGGCCCAGAAGATTATGATCATAATGGCAGAAGAAAGATTATTTGGAGTAACTTTGCCTTCGTTTTCTGATTATTAGTTAAACATTCTGTCTTTTATCCATAAAGATAGTTGCTGGGCTTACAATTGGCTTTCCAGGAATGATAGATACACACAGATTTCTGCCTTCCCTTCTACCCCTCATTACAACTGTCACTGGTGGAGTAAAAAGAGACATTTCCTTGCTGAGATCAGGACAGACCAAGGCCTCTGAGGGGCTCAGACTGAAAGAGCGGCATTGTGGATTCTGGCCTTCTGCCTACTCCCATCATATGTGCCTTTCTAAAGGATTCATCTAATCCTGATTTCATTCTGATTTAGAATGCTCCACTCGGAACTGGCTGACTGAAATCAGTTATTCTTTTACAACTCAGTTCAACTCACAAGTATACTTGCTTCAATGCCTTATAGCAGCCTTGTCCTCAGAATAGCACAGCTTTTTGCAGCCAAGGGCAGACCTTTACACACCATTGGCAGCTTCTTCTCAGCAGAGCTCAAGGGAGCCTGAGAGGAAGAAGCCCAGACATGCATGTGACATTCTCCTTTTTGCATCATTTTGCTCCATTGTCTTTTTCAGTGGTTTGACCTCATAACACAACTGTAAGGTGTTTTTGGAAAGCTGAAATATGTTCATAGCTCTTGAAGTATAAGCAGAAGATTTTTAACTAAAATAAATCCAATAATAAAAACATTTTTGAAAAGAAGATTGGTTTTATGAAAGCCAGATGTTTTCATCAAATTCCAACTGAAATAGCTCTGTGGGTGGATTTTTTCTTCTCATTTTTTAAAATTACAGATAATTAACAAGAATTTGTGAAACACCCACTCTGTACAGAGCACAATCATAGGGCTGCCATTGTGTAGGGTTCAAAATAAGTTACTAGTTCCATAAGGCCAATGAAAGAGTTTATTTTTTCCTTTCTACAGGAGTCATCTCCTAATTTAGATCAACTATATTTCAATAGTAGAAGTATGTGGCATCAGATAGCATGATTTATCATAAATTTGCAGTTGAATGCCAAATGAGATATGATTATGCTATGAAGACACTAAAGAAAGGGTTTCTCTAGTCCCTGCCCTCTCCTGGCTTCTGGCAGAGCAGTTTTAGTGGTGAGGGAGACGTTCCAAGCCTGAAGAACAGACAGCTGTAGCATCACCGTTCGGCACAGCAGAGATGAGTAATGAATTCTCAGGATAGCTCTCTGGTTTTGTTTGGCTACAAAAACCTGACTTTTATTTTTATTACTCTTCTCAACCATTTCTTGAGCCAGGGCCTGACATAGGCAAAAAAAATTAGTCCAGATACAGCTACAATCACAGGATAGTCTTTAAGAATGGACAACTGATTCAAAACAAATGATTATTTCAATCACATTCACACAGCAGGAAGATACCTAAAACCAAATAAATGCTCCATGCTTGCGAAACAACAAATCCACAGAAGGCAGATAGGACTCTGCAGGAAACCAGCAAGATGCTGGTAGTTGCTTGGGTTGTTTGGCAAGATCTTTTTTACATACACTTTTCAGAAAGTTTCTTATCTGTGGAACCAGCTGAGTTCTTTCAAATGTCACTTCATTTTGACATTCCCGATGAGGACTAAAGCTTGGTTTATTGGCTGTCTCTAAGCACAAGCTCAAGTGGATAATCTAGAGAGGTCGCTGGATGACTTGGCTCAAAAAGAACTCTTCGTAATTTGGAGCCTATTTCAATTATGTTTTACTTTCAGTAAATGGAGTAAAATGCACAGAAACTAAACAATTTGTATTTTTTCAAGCTTTGCATTTATTGTTTGCAATAGCGTCCCAAATCTTTCTAGGTAATAGGTTCATCAAGTTTTATAAAATTAAAATATCATTGAAAGGTACTGTTGCTTTTACTTAGTTTAGAAAGTTAAATTCATTGGCATTAAACCTCAAACTAAAGAGGAGGGAGGGAGAATGGAGAGGAGAGGAAGAGGATGAGAAAAGAATATATTTTATATACATGTACCAACTCCCCATGATGAATATAGTCATTATGTACTGTAAACACGTACTAATAAAAATTTTTAAAAAAGAAAATCAATTAAGCATGCCTATAATCCAAGCACTCTGGGAGGCTGAGACAGGAGAATTACAAATTTAAGTCCAGAATGGGCAATTTAGCAAGATCCTACCTCAAAAAGGAAGGGATAGGGGAGGTAGGGAATATAGCTCAGTGCAAAAAGAAAAGAAGAAGGAGAAGGAGGAGAAGAAGGAGAAGAGGAGGAGGAGGAAGAAGAAGAAGGAGGAGGAGGAGGAAGAAGAAGAAGAAGGAGAAGAAGAAGAGGAAGAAAGAAGAAGAAAAAGAAGAAGAAGAAAAAGAAATTCAATTAACCATATATATTCATGGGTTTATTTCTCTATATCTGTTCCATTGATCTGTGTATCTGTCCTTTGGCCAGTAGCACATGGTTTTTATTATTGTTGCTGGTATTTTGGATTCTTGCTTTTTTAAAAGAAGTATCACCAAGTTTTTAGTTTTTATTGTTTATAATAATTATATTAATAATTTATCTCAATTGCATAAAAATTTAAAACCTCAAACTATATATACATATATATATATATCCTCAGATACATATCTCAGCATAATTCACTAATAAATGTTCAAACTAAGATACAAAACCAGATGTGTCTGACCCCCTAACCTGTTCTTTGCCACGGCAGCAAATATATCCATTACAAGTATTCCAGTTATAGCAGTGTGCTGGTTGTTACACTATTTTTTCTCAACCTCCAACTCACTCTTCTATTCACTGTTTTATATATACAGTAAATCACAATTCTCCTTGCCAGCTTGTTCTGATCAATCTTGCTAATAGGGGACACTAGGGAATAAGGTACTTGTTCCTTGCCATTTGCTTCCTTTTATCAGAGTCAACCTGGAAACAGGTCTGCACCCTGGCCATGGTAATTCCTTGTAGTAGCAGAAGTTGATTCCAGTTTGCAGGTTGTCCGCATTCCTCAAACCAGCTTCATTACATTTTTCAATGATACCAGTACCATCCAGCAACACACCTCCACCCCCATTTTTTTCTAGTAGTGAGGACTGAACCCAGGGCCTTCCCTCTTAGCTACAGCCCAGCCCTTTATTATTGTATTTTTCATTTTAAGACAGAGTCTCACAAAGTTGCCCATGCTAGGCTCAAATTTACCATATTCCTGCCTCAGCCTCTCTGAATGCTGGAATTACAGGGATATGCTACCACACTCAGCCACACTCCTTCTTCAGAGATCTGACTCTCTCCTCTGAGGTCCTAAGGGATCAGGAAAACAGCTTCTTAGATCTTCCAGCTCAACTGCCAAGGCTCTACATTTTAATAATTCATCCTGTTCCCTTCATTCCTTTAGACCTAAGAGTGGAGATAACTCTCTTTTTGTGTTTCCAGTGCCAATGCTTGGTAAACAGTTCTTAATATTAAGTGCTCCCTGTTAAAATTATCGGTATGGTTTCTGTGCCCTGATTGGACTCTGACTGATATAAGTAGTTAGCTCATAGTTTGGAAATAGATTTGTAAGACTGGCTAAAGGTATGCAAAAGCATTCACTTTAGCAAGTAAGACCTGTGATGATGTTAAGAAAAAAGATCTAAAACTTATCAATAGGACAGAAGGATGACTGAATATATCTGACCTTTCAGCATCTGACAGACAGTGTCTGACAAGCCTGCTCATGTGTAATTCCCCAGGGAAACAAACCTTTCATTTACTATTTATTATTGCTCAAGGGCTACACTCTGCAGTTGGGCATGTTTGAATATTGATGTGGTAAATAAATGATTTTTCTAGTCACAAATAATTTCTGATGGGGATAGAAAAAGGAATCCCAAAGGTTATTCTTACCATATAAGGCATTAAACAAGTTTCTAAAAAAAAATTAAAACACTTGACCTTTTAGAATTTTTAGGTTTGCTGATAAATGAAGAATATGGTGCAGGCAGTTTCCACATACCTTGTCTCCTCACGCCTACCTCCATAGTTTCCCCCATTAGCAGCATTTGTATTAGTGTGGTCCATTTTAAAATAATTGATACAGTTTTAACTAAAGTCCACAATTTTCCATAATGTTCATTCTTTGATTGTACATTTTATGAGTTTGTTTTGTTTTGTCTTTTGTGATATTGGGGACTGAACCCAGGGCTTCACACATACTAGCCAAATGCTGTGCCATTGAACTGTATCCCTGGTTCTTTTCTAAATTTTTATTTTGAGACAGAGCCCTGCTCAATTGCCCAGGATGACCTCAAACTCACTGTCCCCTGCCTCAGCCTCCCAAGTAGCTGGGATCACAGGCATGTGCCACTGTGCCCAGATGAGTTTTATGAGTTTTAACAAATACACAATGCCACGTACCTATTGTTACTGTGCTATAGAGAATAGTTTCATTACCCTGAAGAGTCTTCCATACTTCATCTATCCTCCCCACCCTGAACTTCTGAGAACTGCTGATCCTTTTATTGTCATTACAGTTTTACCTTTTCCAGGATGTCACATAGTTGCAATAATGGGACATAAGTAGCCTTTTTAGATTGACTTCTTTCATGTAGCCATATGTATTTAAGAATCCTCCATCTCAAGAATGTGGCCCAGTGGTAGAGTGCTTGTATAGCAATCTGATCCTAGAGTCTCTCTTTCAATCTCTTAAATTCTCCTGTGAACCAATTTTACCATCTTGAATGCTCCTCAGTTAACAAGATAAAGAATTATTAAAGGGTCATGTTTTCTACTTTCTAAAAATTGTACCTTGACAAAGACAGCCAACCATTTTTCCCCATGAAAGATGACCTGACTGATCTGCCACAGAAACAAAACTTTCACCACTTCTCTAGTCATGGTTATGACTTCACCATGACCCTGAGTAAGGGTCAACTCACATGTAAGCTGGCTCAACGGTCCTTTTTCATTTGTTTTTTCCCCGGTACTGGGGATCGAACTTGTGACCTTGCACTTGCGCTGCAAGCACTGGAACCACTGAGCTAAATCCCCAGCCCCTCAACAATCCTTTTAAAAGCTAGTATTTTATGATTGCAAAAGAGCACCCAGTGAACTGATCCATAGATTCATTTAAAAACTATTTCAACATGGAAACTAATTACTAGGTAGATGCAAAATCACTCTGGCATAAATCTGATAAAAATGCAGTTTTCAAGCTGCTCAGTCTCCTTTTTGCTATAGATTTTAAATGTAGTAGCCTCTGTTATGGGAGGAGATTGAAATCAACCCTGTACAATTGGGTCTTGGGCTTATCTCCAAGAAATAAAATCCTCACTTGGTTTGAGGCCGACAGGCTGAGTCCTGACACTGCCCAGAGCTTGCACAGGCAGAGAAGAAGGCATAGAATTACTGGTCTGGTAGTCAGCAAGGCTAGAGTGCGTGGTTTGAATGTCAAGGGCATTCTTGGGTTGGCTGCAAAACTCATTCCAATTCTTCCATCCTCAGACTGTTGAACTGAAGCCTATTTCTCTGCAATGTTAAGTTATTCCAGACCATGGGTAGAATGATTTGCTCTTCCCACTCTCCTCAGATGCGGAGATGTTGGGTCAGTGCTGATATTGTGCATATGTAACTTACATGTGCGTGCATGTGCACACACACACACACACTCAACTAATGTAAAGGTCCCGACATAAACATTAGTTCTCAGAAATGTTCCAGGGATTTTAAAGGCTTTGAAGGCATTGGTGCTGTTAAAAAATATATGTCAGCTTATAACTGCTGCAATCTTGCTTCTGTTTTTGGTATTTAAAAAAATTTAAAAGAGGCTAGGAGTGTATTCGGTGCTACAGCACTTGCCTAGTATTTGTGTAAGCACTTGCTACATTCATGTAGCATTGAGTTTGATTACTAGCACAGCAAAAAACAGAACAAAACCAAAAACAAACAAAGAAGAAGAAAGAGAGACAATTGTACTCATTCCTTCTTTCCATCCCTCAGTGAAGTTCCAAAAAATAGAAAGAATCCCTTAGCTTGCCTCATTGGTAGAACTGCGTGGTTGGGACATTCCTTTGGCCACTCTAACTGAAAACTGCATACCTCTGGGACTAAAGCATCCTGGCTCCAGTCTCCTGTCTCAAAACTGACTGAGAACTGTCTACAAAGATAGGAAGGCTCTGTGCAAGAACTCCCAGAAAAATCAACACCAAACCACACCTGACCTTACATGGAGGCTGCATTTCCGACAGAAAATAGAGCCTCTGAGTTGGTAGCATCCTGCAAGGGCTCTTTTTATTCGTTTGCTGATCAGGTAACCATTTTCTCAGGAGTACTCATCTCTGTTTCCATCATATTCCAGGAAATGTAGGAAGTTCTTTCACCTTTGAAATGAGACAGTTGTCAGTATGATGTTTGGTGGTAACCTTCCCCAGTGTTGGGCCTTGCGTGTGGAGAAGCCTTCCTAGGGGAAATGGAAAAGCTGACTGGGCCTTTTTTATCAGGGATACTTGTGCTCCTGGTCCTTTTCCTGCATCAGCTTGTACTTAATGTGTTGTTTTATTTGGCAGTGAGTAAGCAAGGAAACCAAGGGTATTAATAATGATAATCGACATTTGAACTTCCCGGGTACACCATGTACTTGTACCCAAGAGCTGAATAGAAATTTTTTTAAAGGATTATTTGTACATGCGCACAAATGAGACTAAAAATTGCCACAAACTTAAATAATTCATTTCCCTTTGTCCCAGAAAAACACATTTTTGTCTCTGTGGCATTTGAACCAACTTGTCTTTCCTTTCCTAATTTTGGAGTTTGAAAAGGTTTTATGTCATAAAAAGACTTTATTTATGTATTCTGCAACCCTTGCCACAAAATCTTAGGGCATCCCAATTAAAAACACAACAGCAAAGAACTGAAGTAATTTGGTGATTTTCCATCAATGAAACAGTTTCCTTCAGCAAAGTTCCTTGCAAAATGATAGTGCTATTAGTGACTTAAATGTCACAAACCTGGTTGTGCTTCTGGTTTTACAATGAATCCCATGTGGGACGCTCGAGGATGTTGACTTTGTAGCCTTTTATTTTTCCCTTTCCCAAGCCTCCTATTTTAGAAAAATGGAAAATCAACAAGGGCTGTAGGAGCTGAGAAAACAGGCTCTGGAAGGAGGATTAGGATCTATGGAATTCAAATCCCAGGGCAACTGAAATCTGCTGCAAGTTTTGTTGGCATAATAAAATCTGCCCGCAAGAGCATTTACCAGAAAAGGAATCTCTGAGGTGAGGAGCTAGTGCCCGTAGTTTTGTATTAGATGATCAACATTTCTGAGAAAATCTAAGCTGTGAACTCTTCTGAGAAATAAGCTAATATCATAGGCTTGAAGAGCATACAGCTTCAAGATGCTAATGTTCCCAAAACCTGCCAAATTCACTGCTTGTTCAAAATGGACTCTAGCTTGGAGTCAGACACATTGATACTTCTTACAAACAAATGGCAAAGCTGTGCCTAAGAGCAAGTATCCTATGCTCCAGGGGATTTAAGGGTCAACTGTTGGTATGAGTAACATAGTGGTAAAAGCACATACACTGGAAATCCCCAGCAAAATCAGTTTATGTATCTGTCCTTGAAGCCTTTCCCTCTCCTTCTTTCCTTCCCTCCCTCTCCTTCCTTCCTTCCTTCCTTCCTCCCTCCCTCCCTCCCTTCCTTTCTTCTTCTTTTTTTTTCAGTGCCAAAGATTGAACCCAGGGAACACAGAGTTATATTCCTAGCCCTTTTAAAAATAATAATAATGGGGGGCGGGGATTTAGCTCAGTGGTTCCACCACCTGCCTCGCAAGCTGAGGACCCAGGTTCAATCCCCAGTACCAAATAATAATAATAATAATAATAATGGGGCTGGAGATTTAGCTCAGTGGCACCGCACCTGCCTCACAAGTGCAAGGTCCTGAGTCCGATCCCTGGTACCAAATAAATAAATAATAATAACAACAATAATAATTTTAAAAACTATTTTGAGACAGAGTCTTGCTAAAGTGCCCAAGCTGGTTACAAACTGACCTTCCTGCTTCAGCTTCTGGAGTAGGTGGGATTATAAGTGTGCGTCTCCATGCCTGGCCTATTTGTCTTTCTTAATAACCTAATCTATCTCATTGCACTTTTTGCACTAGAGAGAGTAAATTGAAGCTAGATCATACCCACCCCCCAAAAAAAGGAAAAAAAAATCTTCCCCCCCCAAAAAAGAGGCCAGAAAATGTTTAGGTATTTAAATAGCCAAATCCAATCCCTAATAACCCTTCTGACTCTCTATCTTCTTTTCTTTTTTAATTACAAATGTGTGACACCCACATGCAATGAAATATATTAGAACAAAAACAATATATCTGTCATGGTTCCATCTGCTAGAAACAACCATTGGAATATGTCGGTGTTTTTCCTTCTAGTCTTTTTTTCTGTGCTGAAGTTTTAGTATGATGTATTACAAATTATATGTATCATATTGTATTATAAATTGTATTGTTAAATTATGTCATGCTTACTATAAATAATTCATATACAGAAATGAATAAAAGAAGAACTAACATTTTATATAATCTCTATCCTTATTACTATTTTTAACTAAAAACAGTAGTGTCTGTCTTTAACTACATCCTGAGTAGGATTCAATGTGGTTATAAAATGTGTCTTTAAAAACGTCTTGCTAAAGCCAAAGAAATATAGAAGTGATTTTAAGAACTACATTATATTTGAAAAGATAAGAAAAACTAAAAAGACAGAGGTAGAAAAAGAATTATCTCCATAATTTTACTAAGAAAGTAAGCCAATATTTCAAAGATAAAAATTCTTTCTTTCTTTTTTGGTATCGGGGATCAAACTCAGGACCTTGTACTTGAAAGTCAGGCACGGTGCCACTGAGCTAAATCCCTGGCCCTGAAAATTATTTCTTGATAGCAAATCCAAACCACACGTGTTATATATTTCAGTGAAAAATCTTCTTTTTTTAAGAGTCACATCACATCACACTTGGGATGTTGCTCAGTAAAGCACTTATCAAGCTGCATGAGACCTTAGTTTGATTCCCCAGCACTGGAAAAAAAAGTCATATCAGAGCAAGAGAAGGTTTCTGGCTAATAGTTCATTAGCTGTTAATCTAGGAAAACACAGTGTCTTCTGATCACATATAATATTTGCTGACCTGATTTCTTAACTCCTTATTTATGTATACGTGTTCCTGGAGGTATGTCTCATGACAGCTGTCAGAAATTTTCCTATTGTTATCATCAAAAAATTTCATAGTTAAAATATAGACTATTGAGCCCATTTACATGTATGTCTCCAAGATGTATTAAACCATATCTTGATCAAGAATCTGCTTCCTACTCTGCCATAAAGAAGGATAACCTGAGTCATTTGTAGGAAGATGGATGCACTTGAGACCATATTAACTGAAATCAAACACATCAGCCTAAATATCACATGGTTTCTCTTATATGAAAAACCCAAAGTATAAATTAATTAAAGAGCAAAATAAAAAATAGTCATAGGACACAGGGAGGTAAAACTTTTGCAAAGCAGATGGGACGAAGAGATGGAAGGAGAAGAAAGGGAGGAGGGGAAAGGGATACAAACCAAGATGTGTTATGTACGTGTACCAACTCCCAAAGATGAATGTAATCAATGTGTACTGCAAATGTGTGCTGATGAAAAATGAAAAGAATCTGCTTCCTAGAATCATTAAGCATTATTGGATTCTGAAATCCTGAACAGTTTTTTTTCCTTTATGTATTGTCTAAAATCCATAACTGTCAAAAATGAAAAAGTTGGACCATTTTTTTCAAATAAAGTCTTATATAGAAACCTAATAGATAAAACATTAAAGAAAATCTGCTGTGGTCCAAGCAAGGCCTAGGGCTCAGAGGCCCCCTTCTAAAGCCCCATCGTATCCCTAGTACTATTTTTTTTTTTGGTACCGGGGATCAAATTCGGGTGTTTGCGCTTGTGCAGCAGGCGGCGAAACCACTGAGCTAAATCCCAGGCCAATTTCTAGTACTATTGTCCTTGCAGCACCCCTCAGACTGAGATTGGGTCTAAAGTAAGTAAAAATGAAAGAAAGTTATACACAAGATGCTTGTAAGAAGAGACCAAATGTGAGGGAAAAGATCAATTCTATCTTTTACAGATGCATACTTCTGATGTTTAGTGCCTTTTAAACTACACGAAGTAACACAATTATGGATATAGTCTAAAGTGGCCAATCTCAGCATTAACCAAATCAGACCATATAGGAAGTTTTCCTTTTTAATGCCCAGCTGAATTCAATTTAAATCAGAAAAATAGTATATTCACAGATATTATTAGAGATTATATAGTTAATAGGAATGTACTGAAGCCAATCCATCATTAGGATTTTAGCAATACTGGGTAAACTTCCATCTTTTTGCTATACTAAATATTGTGTGTATGTTTAGAGACTAGCCTTATCTACAGTCCAGTGAGGCATGAGAGGTTTAATTCTAGCAGGGTGTTTTGTTTCTGTGGTCCTGGGGACTGAACCTATGGCAAGCACATACTAGACAAGCACAGAGCCACATCTCTAACCTCTTTTATTCTATTTTGTGATTCTCCTGACTCAGCCTTCTGAGTAGCTGGGATTACAGGGATGCACTACTGCCCCAGCTTAATTCTAGTAGGATAAAAGACTTTTTGAAACTTGGCTTTAGAATAGCCCTATCTTTAAGCACTGCTTTACAAAATGAGTTCAAAGACCACCTACCTCAGATTCACTTTGAGTTGTTAAAAATACAGGTTTCTCTACTTCAACTCTAAAGATTCTTATTCAGTATTTGGGGAGAAGTCCAGAATCTGTACTTTTTCAAATGGCCTCCAGCTTATTCCAGTGTGTACTCAGGCAAGAAGTTGACAATAAGGATTTCCTGAGATGATAGGGAATTCTGGTAGGCTAGTATGAAGAGCTCAGCTGCAAGTAAGCTAGAAAACACAGGTAAGCATATGCCATTTGAGAACTATTTGTTTTCAGATCTAAGTTTCGATTCTTTCTCTTCTCTGTTTAGTGTAGCAGGGGGCCTGACCCTGCAGGCTGTTTCCTAGCTCTATGGGCTGCTTTCCAGCTGGGATCAGCCACAGAGATGTTCTTGCATGAATGTGATGGCATTTCTCACGCTTTTCCATCTTAAATTCTCCTAGCTCCTTCTCTGGCTGCAATTATGTCTTCAGCATGGTTCTATCAGTCTGGCCAGCTATGGTTCTTATTCTTACTCCCACCAGCTGATCACAGCCCCTGGGCTTCAGTCATCTGCTCTCCCTGTCTCTCCAGCCTAGAGGAGGAAGTGTCTTCCTGCTGCTGCTGATAATCACAAATCTTTAACATTCCCTAGCTTCCCAGCTTCTCTATCATCCCTATCACCAATTTGTTTCATTAAATCTCATCTATTCTAAATATGCAGAATATTTTCTCTTCTCTTTCCCTTGTTGGATCTTGGCTGGTATAGGACCCCAGCTACAGGGTGAGGTAATGTTCAGAGCCAGGCCTCCAGTCAGTCCCAGGGCAGCTGGAAATGGGGAGAACAAGGCAGGCATGGCCGCAATGGGACTCTTAAGTGTATCCCTTAAGAATCCAAATGGGTGACAGAGCTTCCCATAGGCCTTCACAAAAGCCCACAGGGATATAATGTCTTCTGAAAGCTATACCAGTGGAGTTACTAGTGTATAGTAGCTGCTTAATAAATATTTATTGGTTGGACATGCATAGTTTGCAAGGGAAGGTACCTGATCTAATTTAGGGAGAATTTGAAATAAATTATTTCTATTTTATCCTATCTACTAATATTTCTGCCACTATAAAGAAAGGAAAGGTTATTTTTTAAGCTGTTTATTTTTCAGCACACAAAAATTTTTTTTGAACTGGACAATATCTTCTTGGAATTAAGTCAGTTTTTTTTTTAACCAGAAAACCAAGCCTATTAAATAAGAATTTATTTTTATCCAACTGGCAATGAGCCTGATTAGCCAATATCTTACTTTTGTAACAAATACATGTTAACCAGATAATCAACGTCAGATACTTGGTATATTTTTGTTTTTGTTTTGTAGTACTGGGCTATACCCTTAGCCCTTTTTAAATTTTAGACAGTGTCTTGTTAAGTCCCCCAGGCTGAGCTCTAACTTGCACTCCTCCTGTCTTAGCTTCTCAGACTGCTAGGATTACAGGCATGCACAACCGTGCCTGGCCAGATATTTGAACTAAATTTTTACCAGTTTGTTAGTAAAATGTTAACATTTCTAGAAAAGTAAAATCCTAGTTTATCATGAGAACAAGACTCAGGAACGAACAAAATGTATTGATATTAATGAGTTAATTTTTTAGTACATGGTATATAAAATAATTTTTTATTTATTAAAGTTCCAGAAAGTCAAGTTTTCCATATAATTAGTCTCATTTAATAACCAGGATAGGTCCAGGGATTTAGCTCAGTGGTTCCCCCGCCTGACTCACAAGTGCAAAGTCCTGAGTTCGATCCCCAGCACTGGAAAAAACAAAACGAAACAAAACAGGATATGTTCATTTTATGTTAATAATAAAAAGATTATAAATATTATCCTTGTCTTTGGGGTATTGAACTATCATCAATATTGTGCTCTTTTTAACTTTTTTTTTGGGGGGGGTACCAGGTATTGAACTCAGGTCCTTGCGCTTGCTGGCTAGGCGGTGGAACCACTGAACTAAATCCCTGGCCCTCTTTTTAACTTTTTAATATGTTTCTAAGATGAATGTCCATCCTTTTCAAGTGGAAAAGAAAACAAAGTTAAAATGGAAATGTAAAGCAAAAATTTTTTCCAGAAAGAACAGCAAAATTGTTAACCATAAGGGAGAAATTGACAAATTGGTTTGACCATATTAAAATTAGGAATTTTATTTATCAAAAGATATTCAATTGATATATCTAACAAAAGGCTTCCTTTCAGAATGCATTAAGCCCTCCTAAACCTCCATAAGAAAAAGACAATCAAGGGCCATGGAGCTCAGTGGCACTGCGCCTTCCTCGAAAGCATAATGTCCTGAGTTTGATCCTCAGTACAAAAAAAAAAAGAAAAGAAAGAAAGAAAATGCACACAAGTGTTGAATAGAGGCTGCATAAATGAGAATACTCAAGTGGCTAATAAATATATTAAAAGATGCCCAGCTCTATTAGTTATGAGGGAAATGAAACTCAGAGCCATATTGAAAAACCTCTATCTATTTACCAGAACTCTATAATGAAAAAGATGTCTTACAAAGAAAAAAGTGTTGGTAAGGATGTGGGGTAACTAGAAAACTCACACATTGCTGGTAGGGGTGGTATGGTACAAACACATTGGAAAACTGTTTGATAACCCCCCCACTAAAGCTGAATACAACCATACCTTATGGCCTAGAAATGCTACTTTCAAGTATAACCTAGAAATGTGTTCCTATGTTCACCAGCATGCATGCACAACATGTTTATAGCAGTATAGCGCATAGTTGCTCCATATTTGGAAATCATCCAGAACTTATAAACAACAGAATAGATAAATAAATTATGGTATCTTCACAGAATGGCAAACATTACAATAATGAAAATGCGTGATTTACAACTACATGCAACAAATGAATGGATCTCAAAGGAATGTTGAGTGAAAGAAGCACATACTGTAGTTTCACTGATGTTAAGATATTCCACTGATAATGAATACATATTATATCACTTGTTGACATTAATTTGAAATAAATCCAAAATTATTTATGTTATGTTTTACAATGTTCTAGTGAGGCCCTTTGAATGTCAATTTGCTTGTATGGAGTTATGACTTGAATCCTAAATGTCACCCAGAGTCTCATGTGTTGGAGGCTTGGTCTCCAACTAATGTTGCTCTTGGGAGGTGTTAGAACATTTAGGAGGTTGGATTTAGTGGAAGGAAGTTAGGCTATTGGGGTGTATTCTAAATGAGATACAGTGACCCAATCTCTCCCCACCCCCACCCCTCTCCTGCTCTCCTACCTGGCTGCCACGAGGCAGCAGTTTTGCTTCACCATGCACTCCCCATGATATTCTGCCTTGCTACAGGCCCAAAAGTGATGGAGAGAACTGACCATGGATTAAAATTTCTGAAACTGTGAGCCTAAATAAATCTTTCCTCCTTTTAAGTTGTTTAATTCAGGTATTCTGTCACAGCAATAGAAAGCCAATATATGTTGGACATGCTGGCACATGGCATATATAATTGCTAATAACCACTGAGTTTTCTGCTCAGTATTCTCTTGTTGGGGATTTTGAAAAGCTCATCTTCTTGGCCCCAAATCAGGGGAGGTATAAGTAGTGTAAAAGTTCTCAGGATCTTCGGCATGCCATGTGCTTACTTGAAGATTTCTGTATTTATGAAGGTATTTTTGTTGTTAAAACAAAGAACAGGTTTGTGTAGGAGCATTGCCTTGGACTCTGCAATTGACAGAAACAGCATTTCTCATGACAGAGGATAGAGAAGGGTTTGAAGCACAGGTAAGCCTGTATGCCTTTTCCCCTTTGCTTATCTGGTTTGATTTGAATGCAGTTTATAATTCTCTATCTTTCCAAATTTTCAACACTCCAGGATCATTGCTGCTGTTACTGATAGTGGCAACCTATAATGGACAAAAGCATAATGTTAAAACAAAATGTTGCATTTCCAACTCACATGCAGGAGAAGGAAGATATTGTGTACTAGATTTCTAGTTGCTGTAGCAACAAATTACCACCAAATTAATGGCTTAAAATAGGTCAGAAGTCCAACAGGTGTCCCACTGACTGTAATCAAGGTGTTGACAAGACTGTGTTCCTGTCTGGAGGATACAGGAAACAGTTTCTTTGCCTGTTCTAGCTTCTACAGGCTACCCACTTTCCTTGGCCTATGGCCCCCACTCTCCATCTTGAAAGCCAACATCTGATATCTCTCTGACTTTTACTTCATAGCCAAGTCTCCCTCTGACCACATTAGGAAAGGTTCTCTAATTTTAAAAACACATGCTTTTGAATTGGGAATTATCCAGATAGTCTAGAATAATCTCCCCTTCTTAAGGTCCAACATAAGATCTAAAACATCTCCAACATTGTTGAAGTTACCTAAGTGTTCCTTTCCAACCCCATACCCAAGCCTGTTCCTTCTCCACCACCCTAGAGATCACTGTTTTGAATTTTGTTTTTATCATTGCCTTTCACTGAAGAACAATTTGTGGCCTTATCACATTTCATCTGTAGCCAATATTTTACATGTTTCGACCTCTGCGAAAACAGTATTATATCCACTAGTCGTATCCACCTAGAGGAGATCACTGTCCTGAATTTTGTCTTTATCATTGCCTTTCACTGGAAAGAAATTTGTAGCCTTATCACATTTCATCTGTAGCCGATATTTTACATGTTTTGACCTCTATGAAAACAGTATTATGTCATGTCCACTAGTAAGAATTTGTATTTTCATTTACCATTGTTTCTAATGCATATTTCCTGTTGTTGCCCCTTGCTATAAATTGATTATTTTCACTAGTGGATCAATTTCTGTTTGTGTAAATGTTACTCCTTACTCAATAATTTACCTTTCAATAGGGATCTGGGTGGTTTCCAGGGTTTTTTACACTTTGAAAAATGCACCTCTGAACCTTTTTCTAGTCATTGTCAACACAAAGGCTCCAAACTTCTGCCTCTAGTTCTTGGTTTTCTGACATACAGCGTGTTATTTATTTTTGTTTTTGTTTTTGTGATAGTGCAGTTGAACCCAGGACCTTGTATGTGCTAGGTGTTCTATCATCAAGCTGCATTCCTAGCCCTTTTAAAATGTTTTTTCCTTAATTTTGAAACAGGGTCATAGTAAATTGCACGAGGTGGCCTCAAACTTGTGATCTCTGCCAGCCTCCGGAATAGCTGGCAAATGGCATATTTTTGAGCATGCTTAGTACTACTTCATTGCTTCTGTAAGTCACCCTTTGCCTAGTAATTTCTGCTTCCTATTTCTGCCATCCTGCATTACAGGATCACACAAGATTTTGAATTTTGGTTCTAACAATTACTTTGCTATTTGATCTTGATAAAGCAAGTTGATTAACATCTCCAGGCATTCTTCAATGAGAGAGAATGGATATAAGATAATAGTTTCTAGGACAGTCAGTACTTTATAATTCTTCCTTAAGTAACACAACTTTTCTAGGCTTCACGTTTCTCATCTGGATTACTAAATAGCAACACATCCTTTATTTAGTGACATCAACTGGATCCAGTAACTCTTTCTTGAGTTCTTTCTATGGATAGGCACTGTTTTACATTCTGTCAGGAACATAAAAATGAATGAAAATACTTCTTGCTTTCACTGAGTTTCCATTTTATATGGGGAATACATGAGTCTACTATATTACAATGATAATAAAGTAATATATGGAAAGTATATAAAGTAATGTATGGCAAGAGTGCTATTAAAAAATACAAATTTGCATGCAAAGGTGGAAGAGACTCCTGCAGGAAGGCCCTTGATATGTTATCTTTGAGAGTAGTGTTTCCTTCCCTAAATAAAACTAACCCAGAGTAATTTTTTAAATTACCAGATTTAATGAATCAGAATTTCCAAGACATATCCCAGATAATTTGCATGCTTAACAGGCATCTGGTAAGTAAAATTTGTAGATCATTGAACTAGACTCCTATAATGGGCCCAACAGACCAAGTCAGTATGGAATCATTCATTCTAAGTGAAACTAACTCAAAAGTGTACTCATAGCTGATCACAGCAGCTGAGTGTTTATCAGTGGTGGGCAACCAACTGATTTCAATTTTTAAAATGCTGAGCTGTAACTAATTAAGTTGTTCCTTTGTGATGCTCTTCCATTTTCTGTCCATAAATGTTGCCTGGCCATGTAGCAGGTAGGAGTTCTTAAGAACTTGTTCTGGTTTTGAGGGCTACTGGATTTGTGATTCATTGTTGTTTTAGCTCAAGTAAGCTTGAAAAATGAAACTTACTTAAGGTTTTTCCTTTTTAACACATCCCAGGTGATTTTTTCCATTAGGGAATTTTGGTGGATTTCTGGCTGCCTGCCTCTCCAATGTGAGTGTGCACAGGAACTACCTGTGATCCTGCTTAAAATGTAGTGTTTGATTCTGTAGATCTGGGGTGGAGCCTGAGTCTGCATTTCTCCCTTCCAAGTACTAACCAGGCCTGACCATGCTTAGCTTCTGAGATCAGACGAGACTGGGCGTGTTCAGGATGGTATGG
Organism: Heterocephalus glaber; assembly: GCF_000247695.1. The sequence goes on from NW_004624759.1 coordinate 3,768,446, forward strand.
CCTTAGACCGAATCTGTGTTTCTAAGAAGCTTCCAACAATGCAGACATGCTAGTTCCAGGCACATTTTTGAGAAGCAAGGCTGTAGAGTTTGGTATGGTATCAGAGACCCCATTAGTGAATCTGGGGAGAGCTACAGAGCCAGCTCATAGAAAAATGCATAAACATAGACTTGAACATGAAATTGCAAAAGCTTTGGAAGACTTCTGAACATTACCCCTAGCCCCAAGATTACTAGGGTGCAACATCAACCTGGCTCTGATGAAGAACTACAGGAATCTTTGAATGGTGTCCAATATGTTTTGAGCACTGAGTATGTGCCTTGGCACTGTGGTATTAGAGATACATATCCATTCATTTAATCCTCGGAGCAGACCTATGCAGTATTATTATTTTCATTTTGCAAATATAGAAACTGGGGTACAGAAACTTTAAAGTAATTTGCCCAAGGGTATTCAGTGGAGTATTCAAGAGTCTGATTCCTGAGTCTGGATGTTTAATTACTATGTGGTACTGCAAACATAATGTGTAGCAATTACTTTGAAGAAAGTGATTACATATTATTAAAATAAGATGTGGAAATGATGGCTGACTAGACCTGAGATTCTCAAATTCTGTTGGGCATCAAAATCTCTTGGGAAATTTGCCCAATGTACTAACAAAATAATGCTTGGGTTCTGACCCAGACCTTCTGAATACAATACAAAATGAGCACAAGGAGTGGGGCAAATACATTGTGAAGAGTTGTGAACAAATGGAGTTGTGAACAGAAAAGGATTAAAAAATGAGAGGTTACATTTTATTATCATCTCTAAAACAAGTGAAGAAGGTGGATTCTGATTATAGACTAGTAACTGGATGGCAATTTTCCCCAGTACTGGAGTTTGAAGCAGGACCTCACACATGCTAAGTATGTGTTCTGCCGCCAAGCTACAACCCCAGCCCTCTATCCAAGATTTTTTAAGAAGAAAAATATTCCTGTAAGGGGCAGGGGATTTAGCTCAGTGGTGCTGCTGCCTGCCTTGCAAGCACAAGGTCCTGGGTTCAATCCTGGTACCAAAAATAAATAAATAAATAAATAAATAAATAAATAAATAAAATAAATACCTTTAAGACTGTACAGATTCTGGTAATATCTACCATTTCTTGAGCACTTAGTATGTATCTTTATAGGTAATTAACCTAGATATGTCAGATGGTCTATTTTTAAAAAGATTGTTAAATAATTTGTGAGCATTTTAGAGAAAGGAAGTGGTGATCACCAGAGCCAGGTATGGATTTACTAAGAACAAGTCATGTCAAACTAACCCCATTTATTTGGTAGACTAGGGAACCATGGAAGACAGTGGGTTGAGTGGGTGGTGGGGAAACAGAAATAATTGGTGTGGATTCACAGAAGTCTTTCTTATTTTTAATATATATTGTATAGCTGTGTATGTCAGATTTTTTTTCAGTGTAAAGGAATATCTTTTTGTATGTCAGATATTTGCTATGTGATTACATCTATATTTTTGTGTTGATCATGATAATAAGCCTACCAGGATAGTATTAATGAAGCTCTGGGTTCAATTCCTCCCCCCCCCACACACAAACACTCAAAACCCTTTTTAAAGTTAAACTATTTTTAGTTAAAAAAGAGAAATTATTGTTTTCCTAAAATAAACAAACAACAACAACAAAACCAACACGAAACTCATGGCCCTCAAGGTTGCTTGTGAAGGAGAGGCTTACCTTGGTGGATTCGGATTTCTGATCCAGGGTGCCCCAACTCTGATCCTAGGCATTCACTTCCTTTTTAGTTTTTCACTAACATGGCAATTAACTATCTCACATTTATAGACTGCCATAAGTGTGAACAGAAGACATTTCCCTTTGTATCCTGTTAGCAAAACTAAGAGGAAGCCATAAAGATTTTACAAAAGATAAGATTTAAGGGCTGAGTGTATAGCTAAGTAGAGCACTTGCCCAGCAGCTGCTGACGCCTTGGGTTGATCTCCAGCACTGGAAAAACAAACAAATGGAAGTAAATATAGAAAAGGACCAGAATGTAGATAATCTATAAGATAAGACTTACCTTTAGTGTAAGAGATGTGATGGACATATATGGTGAATGTTTAAAATGTATTACCATAAAAGGCACACTGCCATTAATTTCCCTCAAAATACTCCCCCTCATTTTTTTTTCTGTTTTTTGGTTTTTTTCTGTTTTTTAAGATAGGGTCTCACACTATAGTTCAGACTGGCCTTGAACTCACTATGTACCCCCAGGCTTGCCTTGAACCCACTTCGACCCTCCTACCTCAGCCTCCAAAGTGCTGGGATTGCAGGTGTGTGCCATCACACCTGGGACTCCCCCTCACTTTGAACATACTTATTCCATTCTTTTTCCCACTTTCTGAACTGGTTTTGGAAGTCCTAGTTTGTGAATGTCTTTATGAGTTTTGATCAAACATATGGAGAATGTTGCTACCCAGTGCCATCCAATGGAAAGGCAGGCTTGTAAAAACATTACAGTGTGTCCTCATCCACCTTATTCACTGATCTGGCACCATAGGCCTTTTGGGTCTCACCCAAAGTCTAAATGATTATGAAATGTAAATGTTTTGAATTGATTCAGGACATCAACACAACTACTTCAGTGCAACTAAAGACACTCGTGAAAGAAGAATTTCAGAACTGTTTCAGAAAGTGTTTCAGAAAGGTCAATGGGATAAGTGTATTCAAAGTGAGGGGAAGTATTTTGAGGAGAATTAATGGTAGTGTAATAAATTTTTATTTTATTTTTATTACTGTAATAAATTTTAAATTTTTAAATATTCATGGTAGTTTTTTGAGTTTTTTTGGTACTAGAGATAACTCGGAACCTTGCGCTTGGGAGGCAGGCAGCGGCACCACTGAGCTAAACCCCCAGCCCTCATGGTAGTTTTTATCACATCTTTTTTTTCAAGTTACACACTGAAATATTTTATTTATTTTTTATTAATAAATTTTATTTTTATCTCCTTCCTCCCTCAAGTCCCCTCTCCCAGGTACAGAAGCTTTATTTCCATTTTTTCCTTCTATTTTCACTTTTTCTCTTGCCCCTTCCTTCCTTTCTCCCTCCCTCCTCCCTTGTTCCCCTTCCCATTTGAACACTTTCTTCCTATTTCCCAACATCCATTATACATCTCAGTCCTTATTTCCAGATTCAGTTTCTCACACCAGAGAAACAATGTGGTATTTAAACATGTGTATCCATTTTATTTCACTTAAGAGTATGGTCTTGAGGTCCAATCCATTTAGCTGTAAATGGCTGAAGCTCATTCTTCTTCATGGCAGAGTAGTACTCCATTGTATTCAAAAAACCCCACATCTTTATCCACTCATCAGTTGACAGGAATTTTCATCACATCTTGTATAGTCTACTGCCAAGATGATTTTCTCTCACTACCAGATTGTTTTAAATGACTGTTCTTAGCATTTTGTAACCCATCTTCATGATTTTTCTTTGCCTACGGACAGACTTTTTTAGTTACAAACTATTAAGACTTATCTTTTAGAATCTTATCTTCCATTAATCCCCAATGTGATTTCTACATTTTATAACCTTTGCTACACAAAGAAGTCAAAAGCCTTTTTTTTTTTTTGCCTCCTCTATGCTTAGCCACTGCTCAATCTTCAGTCTCTTCTCCCATTGAGAATGTACTTAAGACTTCTGAATTGTATGCTAAAAATTGGTTAAGATGTACCCAATGAACAGAATGCCTCTTGTGACTCTTTAGCTACACACTTTAATCAGCCCAGGTGATACCAGGATGTACTTGATACCACAGGACTAACCCAATTTCAACCCCTCTGCCAAGGTGTTTCTTATTTGGAGCTGGCTGACTGTAGACTAAAACATTAGACAAAATAAGACTCTCCTACTTTAAATTGTGTGTGTCAGGTATTGTGTCCCAGTGTCAAGAAAATAAATAAGATGAATTTTGTTACCAGACAGGTGGGGTCATTGCTGTGACTAACTGACCACATGGTTTAGAAGCTTTGGAACTGTTTAGTAGGAGGAGTTTGGGAAGGTTTGGAGGTGCCAGCTGGAGAAGCAGGCTTAGAATGTGGTAAGCCAGGTTTGATGGGCGATTCTGATTGGAGCGCAGAAGTCCATTCTGCTGATAGGAAATGCAGATGGTAAAAACCAGGCTCAGGTTTTAGTTGAGAACAAGGACTCTATTGCAGGTGGACTCCAGGCCATGCGTGTTACTCTATGGCAGAAAATTTGTCTACATTTTGCTTATGTCCTACCTTATAAGACCTTACAGGAGACTGAAATTAAGGGTGGTGGACTAATTTATCTGATGGTCATTTCAAGGCAGCTGAATGTTCAGGCTGTAGCATGGTTACTACTTGCTATTTTTAGTGAGATCTAATATGAGAAACACAATTTAAAAACCCATTTTTAAAAGTTTTCAGTTTTTCCAGAAAGAAAGCATTTACAAAGATGGATTAGAAAGGCAGGGATATAATTCAATGGTGCCGAACCAGCCTGACAAATGCAAGGTTCTGAGTTCCATCTGCAGTACCAGAAACAAAACAAAACAAAACAAAACAAAACATGAATTAGAGGAGAGATTGGTTCTTGAAAAATCAGCATTAAAAACAAACCAAGTACTTGAATCAGGACAATAGGAAAAAAATGCATAAGAGAATGCCACAAATCTGCAAGGCCTCAGACTTTGAAGTCTCAAAATTCCAACTGTGACTTCTCTTTGAGAAGAGAGCCCCAGGTCATCGTGCTTCAGAATGGCAGCCTAGGGAATTTGCTCCCTAGGATTCAGTTCACAGTGCTCAGTCATCCAGGCATTTGGAAACCTCTGGAGCCATGGCCCAAGATGGCCTGGATACTGCTCAAGCTGGTAGTAGACTTTGGCATCATCCATGTGGTGTTTGTTTAATAGGCATTTAAGGTCAGGAAGGCTTCCTTCAGATTTCAGAAGAAGGCCTGGGAGCCCAGGCAGTGTACCCCTGAGAAGGAAGTGTGTGAAGCTGTGAGTGTGAAGTGGGGACCACAGAGATATGGACTGTCTGAGGAAAGCCACAAGGAGTAGGCAAAGCCATCCCAAGAGAGAAACCCTGAGAGATACAACTACCAGCAGTGCCTTAGTGGTGGTGTCATCCAAGACCTCTGGAGCTCATATTTCATCACATCTTGCCCCTGGGTGCTAGACATGAAACTATGGGATTTAACATTTCCCCTGCTGGGTTTCAGTGTTGTTTTGGTCCCATTGGTTTCTACCTTTCTATTCCTCTCTTTTGGACTGGGAATGTTTATTTTGTGCCATTTTATGTTTGCAGTGTTTAAAACTTTCTTTTTATTTTAAAGGTGTTCTCAGCTATTGACTTGAACTTTTCACTAATGTTGAAATTATTAGGATTATGGCAACTCTTAGAAATGGACTAAATGCATTTGGTATACAGAAATGTGTGTGAGGTTTTGGGGAGCAAGGGGCAGAATGCTAGGGTTTATATCTAGATGTTCCCCAAAAGCCTCATGCTATGGTAGACAGGGTTTTGGGAGATGACTGGATCAGAGAGATGCTGTACTCATTGGTAGATTAGTCCACTTTTGAGTTTATAGCTAAATGTGATGTTGGAAGAGGCGGGTCACTGGGGGATGGCAAACCTATGGCATCTGTGCTGCAGCTGCTGTTATCATTGAAAGCTCTAAAAGGTTTGCCATCATTGGCCTAGAAGGATATATCTCCCTTCTTGGATCTTTCCTTCACTCTCTCTGCTTCTTGTCATGACATGAGCAGCTTCTCTTCAACCAGTCCTTCTGCCATGCTGTTTCTTTTCTGGAGCTGGCTGATAGTGGACTGACATGTGAGGCAAAATAAACCTCTCTCCTCTTTTAAGTTGTGGGTGTCAGGCATTGTGTCTCAGCAATGAGAAAGTGACTAAGACAACTTTATTTTAGAAACTCTTCATTAATTAAAAAACTTTAGAAATGCTTAACTTAATAGTTATATAGACGGGACCAGGGATTTAGCTCAGTGGTGCCATGCCTGCCTCACAAGCTCAAGGTCCTGAGTTCCATCCTCAGTACAAAAAAAAAAGTTATATTGAAACACCTATACCCACCAATCAGCTTTAACTAATCACTATATATGATGCACTGAACTTTAGACAGTCCATAAGCCTTTTATGAGATTTGCCAGCCCTGGAAAGCTAAGCACATTAAAACATCCCTCCACTTCTAGCCACACAACTTGGTGAACACAGTTTTTTCTCAGAGCAGTTCCATCTCAGGTCAGATGTGCCCCTGTTCTTTTGAAAGAATTGCTAACAATTACATTTTATTATATAGAAAAATTTAAATACAAGGAAAATCAAGCCGGGTATGGTGGCACACATTTGTAATCCCAGATATAGGTAGGAGGATGGAAAGTTCCAGGCCAGCCTGGGCAATTTAAGGAGACCTGTCTCAAAATAAAAAATAAAAAGGGATAGGGATATAGTTCAGAGATAGAGCACTTGAATGTGTGAGGCCCTGGGTTCAATTCCCAGCAAAACACACACACACACACACACACACACACACACACACACGCATAAAACCAAAACCAGAGACAATAACATAATTAATTCCCACAAGTCTATCACTGAATCTTAGCAAATATATTCCTCATTAGCATAATGTTTTTGAAGTTCATCACGATGCAAAATGTATTAGAAGGTCATTCCTTTTTATTGCTGAATAGCACCCATTGTATGGATATACCATATTTTGTATAGCCATTGAACAAGGACCTGTGGATTGTCATCAGCTTTTGGCCATCATGAACATGACTGCTATGAATAGTTGTGTACAAGTCTTTTCAGGGATACATGCTCTCATTTCTCTTGGGGAAATCCCAAGGAGTGGAACTGCTGAGTCATTAGGTAAATTTATGTTAATTAAAAAAAAAAACTACCAGATATTTTTTCAAACATTTACATATATATTTTTCCACCACTTACATTCCTACCAGCAATATATGAGAGTTCCAATTTCTCCACATTCCTCCACATGCCCATTAATAGTCTACTTTGATGAAATGTTTATTCAAATCTTTTGATTTGTATTCTTACATTTGAGTTGTAAGACTTTGTTAAATATTACAGACACAAGTCCTTTGTAGATACATGATATTCACCTCCTGCCTCAAAGATGTGCTTTAAAATATCCTATAGAGCAGAGTGATGGATTTTTTTTCAGCTTTGGCATGTTTAAGTTTATTTTGCTTTCTTTTTTGAAACATATTTTGGCTAATTAAGGCTCTAAGTTAACAAAGAAATATAACAAAAAAATCGGGCAGAAGACTACATATCTGGCATAATATTTTTAAAAGGCAAAACATGCTATTTTATATATATATTTTTTTCTTTCATTAAGTTTATTAATACATTTTAGGTATACAATACAGTTACATTCATCATTGGGATCTTTACATGATGTATCTTGGATCTTATTTTTCCCCCATTCCCCTGCCCTCCCTTCACCCCCTCCACCCTTCCCTATTTACAATGACTTTGTTTCCACTTTTTCCTTTTCTCATATTTTTCTTTTCCCTTCTTTCCTTTCCCCTGCCCCTTTCACTTCCCCTACTCCTTTAAAGACCTTTTCTTCTTATTTCACATTATCAATTATACATTTTGATCCTTACACTATATTTTTAAAGATACATATACATGTATATACATATACACGTAGATACATAAGCCATTGGGGGAAAAAACAAAGCAAGGAAAACATAAACACACAATTCTGGATAATCATTACTTCTCTTCAACTAGAAAAAAAGAAAGGGATAGAGCACACAGGTGGATTAGTGAACCTATGGCACACATGCTGCAGTGAGCTGTTTATTATTGAAAGCTCTAAAAGGTTCACCATCACTGCTCTGGGTGTTTAGTTGAGCAGTGGATTCATGGTTGTTCACAACTCATATGTTACATGTTTAAGGATCAAACGTTATATGATTAAAAACTTTAATAAGGAAAGAAACAGCTTTGACAGTAAGTGTAAAAACAATTTAATATATTGTGAATTTTTCTTTTGGGGGATGTGACTTGGGAACCAGTCATTTACCTTTTTGTTGTTGTTGTTATCATTTTTTCTTTTTCTTTTTTTTTAAGGTACCAGGGATCAAACTCGGGTCCTTGTACTTGTGCAGCAGGCGGTGAAACCACTGAGCTAAATCCCCAGCCCAGTCATTTTGTTTTTTTGAGATAGGATCTGGCTAGGTAACTCTGGCTGACTTTCCTGTTAGAATAATAGTTGTGTGCCATCAACTAGATTTTTCATATACATTTTAAATTATTTTAGTTTTTCAGTGCTATTTAAGTATAATAAAAGCTCTATTTGCTTCAGTCCATTTGGGGAGAAAGGATATGTGCACATGGAAGCATAAATACCTAAGAGAATTGATTATTACTTTGCAGACATTTTATGAAATAAGTAAGTAGTTGAGACAAGAAAAAACGGAGAGAGGGAGACTTATCAATGATATGTTGGAGAGCAGTGCAAGTAGAGGAGTAGGGACAGAAGTGAGAATTCAAAGGTATTTAAAAAGAAAGTGGAAATGTAGGATATAGATTATAGACTCCTTTCACAAGTTTAGCAATAAGAGAAGAGATACTTGTATTACAAGAGAGAAAATTTGGGGCCCAAGACAAACTTTGTTAAGCATCTGAGGATGGTCCTGAGGTTTCATTTTCAGTCCAAGACCACACTCATACCTGCTCCCAGGGGTGTTAATGGTTTTACTATTCAATCAGTATTTCCCTGTTTACTATTTTCTCCATCATTTCAAGTTAACTCATTCTCAATTATAATAGGTCACGCCAGAATCCAGTTATTACAATAAACCAAAACAACCACCCAATGAACAAAACACTCCACTCAAAACCAAAACCAAATATTTCTTAGTCATTCTTTCCTCAAATGAGAATTGAATTGGTTTCAATGCCTGCTGTGGAACCCGAGTTCGATCCCCGGTACCAAAAAAAAAAAAATGAGAACTGATTAATTGCTTATCATTTGAACATAGCACAGATCCCATTCAAAATAACAGGAAGTGACTTTAGACATTTTAATGGATTTTGATTTATTAATCTATCTTTAAAGCTATTATGTGTAATTCTTCCAAAGGGCCAAAACAAAACAAAAACACTGTTAATAAAGATATCAATGCTTTACTTCCTTCTCCCTTAAGAAAATGTTGGTGTGGGAGAGGGGCAAGAAAGAATAATTAAAGTGTCACCTCCTTGTGGCATCTTTCCAGACCGCCTACTCTTTGCTCTGGATGCCTGTTGCACACAAACCCACTTCTGTCACAATATATATTTATTTAATTACACACCAGGCTTCCTACTTGAGCTGCAGGCTCCTTGAGAAGATAATTTCTGTTGGTCATTTTGAACTCCCCAGAGCTATGTCCTGGGTCTGTTAGATACAGTATTGGCAACTCAATCAATGTTGCTTTCATCAGAGGAATGCAGAGCACCTCACATCTGTTAGAATGGCCAGTATCAAAAAGACAAAAGAGTCATGTTGGTGGGGGTGTAGAGAAAGAGGAATTTTTATCTGGTGGAAGTATAATTTAGCACAGCCATTAAGAAAAACAGTGCAGGGGTTCCTCAAAAAAGCTAGAAATTAAAAAAAAAAAGAACTAGAAATAGAGCTACCCTATATGATCCAGCAATCCAATAACTGGGTCCTTAGCCAAAGGAAATAAAATGTCAAGGAGACACCTACACTCCCATGTTTACTGTAACACTGTTCACAAAAGCCAAGACACAAAATCAACCTACATGTACATCAACAGATAAATGGATAAAAAAAATGTGGTACATATACACCGTGGAATACTATTCAGTACAGCCATTAAGAAAAACAGTGCAGCTGGGGATTTAGCTCAGTGGTTTGGCTGCCTGATGTGCAAGTGTGCAAGCGCAGAAGCACAAGGACCCAAGTTCAATCCCCGGTACAAAAAAAGAAAAAAAAAGAAAAACAGTGCAGAGGTTCCTCAAAAAGCTAGAAACAGAACTACCATATGACCCAACAATCCCATGACTGGGATTCATGGGATTGACCTCTTGTCATTTGTGATAACTTGGATAAACCCGGAGAACAGTAATAGGCCAGAGACAGAAAGACAAATACTGGGTGATCTACTTATATACAGAATCTGCTAGGGCTTTGGTTCAGTGGCAGAGCATTTGCCTAGAATCTACAAAAGTTGATCTCATAGGACAGCCTCAGGCTTTGGTGACTGGAGGGAGGGAGATGGGTAAATACTGATAAAAGGACAGATAATTAGGAGAAGAAAAGAATCCAAAATAAATATATGGAGACAGAAAGTAGATATTGCCTGGGGCATGGTTGGGCGGGGCATGGGGAGAGGGATAAAGAATAATGACTGTTTATGGAATTTCTTGGATGACTAAAATGTCCTGAAATTGATTGTGGGAGTGCTATCACAACTGGATTGCATATTTTAAACGGGTAAATTGTGTATGTGAATTATATCTTTTAATAGAACTTTAAAAAAATATTGAATGTATAATGAATAAAATCATAAATACAATTTCAAAACTTTTTTTTTTTTTGGTACTGGGGATCCAACTCGGGTCCTTGTGCTTGCAAGGCAGGTGGTGGAACCACTGAGCTAAATCCCCGGCCTCAAAACTTTTAAAAAAACACTTTAAAAGTAAATGTTTATGCCAAATGCAGTGGTACACACCTGTAACCCCAGCCACTAGGGAAGCTGAGGCAGGACTGCAAATTCGAGGGAGCTGGGCAACTTAATGAGATCCTGTCTCAAAATAAAAAAGGCTGGGATGTAGCTCAGTGTAAAGGCCCTGGGTTCAATCCCCAGTATCAGAAAAAAATTTTTTTTAATTTCAAAAGTTTTCTAGGGCCGGGAATTTGGCTCAATGGTTCTGCTGCCTGCCTTGCAAGCGCAAGGTCCCAAGTTTGATCCCTGGTGCTAAAAAAAAAACTTTTCTAAACCCAGCCTAGACTGAATCTGGCACACAGTTGATGCTCAATAAATGTTTTTTTTTTTAATGGATACTGACTACATAGATATCACAAAACCCTTCAATTTATTGTGACCTCCTCTGGAAGTAAGAGAAGCCACAGAATAAATAATGGCACATCTTTCTTAGGTGTAAAGTGTTTAAAGCTATTGGAAGCTATTCAAACAACAGTTGAAATCCAAAATTCTCATTCCTTTTAAAGAAAAACATGCTTCTTGAAATACTTATTTTACTTGTGGAAGATCAGTTGGAGCTATATTTTTAGCGTCCCTGAGTTTAATATTATTGTTCCATTGGCTTTAGGGATGCTTCATAGGAAATGTGAGCCATAGTAAGTACATTTTGTGATTTGTAAGAAGATAAACAGATAGGAGGAAAGCTATCAATTGTTAACATCTGTAGTGGTTTAACTATTAGGCAACTTACGTATTTTTTATGGTGTTTACCACTTCCCCTTGAGTAGAACACAAAGCAGGGATTATCAACATCCTCATTCTACAGATCAGGAAACTGAGATTATTAAATCTATTCTTTAGTCCTCCTAGGAAATAGGGTAGGGGGATTGCTCAACATTAAAATTACTCTGATATTTGGTAAAACTTTCCCCTCTCCCTTCAATACTGGAGATTGAACGAGGTCCTCATGCAATCTAGGTAGGTAAGTCCTAGCGCCCATAGTGAAGTCTTGATTCACGTGTACTGACTGCAACAGGAGTCAGGACTTGCAGTAGGGGAAGAAAATGAGCTCAACTCAGAAAACAGCAAAACTAGGGATTTATAGCCAAGGAACAAGTGGAGTGAAGATCAGTGGACGGAAAATTACTAAGGAGACAAGGGCAGGGGGATTCTTGCTAAACGCAAGCCAAAGATTTATACATTTAAGTGGGTGCAGGGACTAAGAAATTTGTTCAGATATCAACTATCAAAATATCAAGTGATCAGATATCAAGGGTGGGAGAATGACATAGCAGGATTCTTGCTAAAATTGGGTTCAGCTGGGTTAGACAGGAAGGCCAAGGTACAGGCTTCGCAGATAAGAGGACTAGAGGCGCCTAACTGAAGTTTGGTCGAGTAGCCTCTTTGTCACTGTCAACCCTGACCTCTTCATCACCCATTCCTACAGGAGAGAAGTGGCGGGTAGCTGAGGCTCTGGGATTAAGGTTAGGGGGCCTCGCTCCCCTTCGAAAGCAGCAATGCCCAGCAGCCGGACGCAAGGAGGCTGAGTTCAGAACCCACGAAGAACCGGCGTCGCAGCGGGGCGGGGCGGGGCGGGGCGGGGCCGAGCCGCCCCGCCCACGTCCAACCTCACGGCGCGCCCGCAGGTCGCCAGGACGGGGCCGGCGCTCCAATTGGCTGCCCGCTCTGGCTTGGGGTTCCCCGGCCACGCCCCGCAGCCCCCCTCAGCCGGAGAGGCCGCGCGCTGGCCGGCCGGGCGCTGCCTGGCGGGAGGGGCCGGAGCCCGCGTTCCTCCTCCCTACCGGTCCTCATCCTTAAAGCACGAGTCCCGACGCCCCGCCTGTTGGAGACAGTGCCGGGATCCTAAGGGCGAGCATCTGGGGCAGGCCGGAGCCGACCGAGGAGGGCCTGGGGCGACATAGTTGCCGCGGCTGGCTCGCGAGTGCCTGGACCGAGTGTTGCGGGAACTGCGAGGGGAGGGGTCCTCCGCCATTGCTGGCGGTCCGAGCGCCTCCGGGCCCCAGTCCGCCTTCAGGTCGGAGGAGCCGAGGTTCGGGGCCGCCGCCAGCCTCTGAGCCAGGCTCGAGAATCGGACACTTCGGCCGCCGGTCCTTAGTTCTGTCCACCGCCCGCGCCGGGCAGCGCCGGCCGAGACCATGTTTGACAAGACGCGGCTGCCGTACGTGGCCCTGGATGTGCTCTGCGTGTTGCTGGGTACGTACGCGCCGCCGGCCCGAGGGGCGTGTGCGCGCGAGCCCCGTGGGGCGTGGGCTTGCGGGCCGGGGCTTCCGGTGAGCGCGGAGGGGCGTGAGGGGGTGTGCCTGACGCGCGCGGCCGGGATGGACAAGAGGGGCGACTTCTGCAGCCCGGGGCTCCGCTTTGCAGTCTGTATCCCGGCGCCCGAGTGGCCGCAGCTGCCTGTCTGTCGCCCGCCGGTGCTGAGCTCAGCTCTGCTTTGACCCTGTTCACGCCTCTGCACTGCGTCCCTTGCTCCTGTCCTCTGTTTCCCCTTCCACTCTAGCTGGCGGGGGTGGGGCTCCTCCCTCCGCTGTAGAGAAGCCTGGTCACTGGCTCATCAGGTTCTGTATCGAAATTGGAGGTTTGATGCACTGCGGCTTCTCAGTAGCAGGCACCAGTGCCTAATTTGTCTTATTTGTGAGAAGCAGTTTTAAGTTTTCGGCTATAAAAGTCTAGAACGTTTCTAATTAGAAGGTGCTGCCAGGTTGTAAATTGTGAGGTTGCAAGTGGGGCTGAGGGTGCCAAGTTTCTGCCTGTTGAGTCTGAAGAAGCTTGCTTTTGAGGGGGAGGGTATCCCAGACCTGCTGTTTCGTCTCTGCGCAGTCCTTGGCGTGGCGTAGCTCTCCACCTCCAGTGACAGCCCCGCAAGGAGCATTAGCCATTCTTTAACTGCAGCAAGTTTGGCGTTATATTCCTAATAATTGGAAGACGTCAGTTCAGGGGGTTTCTGGTTGCCAGGTGTTCTTTTGACGAGAAAAATTTGATAAGTTATAGGCGTTGCAAGAAGTGGCATTTCTCCTTTTTATATGTATTGTGTAAAGCAATTATCTTGTGAGCTATTTATATTATGGAAAGCAAGAAAACCTGCCGGAGGTTTGCAGCCTGACTCTTGTTTAAGTAATGTAAGTAGTAATACTGGCAAGTTTTCAGGTCGGAGATGTGTGGTGTTAGCGTTTTAGAAGCAAGTCTGCGTAATGGCTTCAAAACAAAATTTCCCGTTTTAAACCAGTAGTTCCTGAATATTCTTGCATATTTCCAATCTCATCTCCTTGCTTACTTCCAGTCTTACAGAGTTTTTGTAGGTTTTGTTACCTGGGTTGTTTTGTTTTTTAGGAAAAACTAAATCCTGCCTAAAACACCTAAATTAATTCATTGCAATAAAAAAGTTTACCTTTGGCTAAGATGTTAAATTAGGAATATATTTCAACTTATTCTTGGTTTTAGTGGAAATTTGTTAAATTTTATTTATGTTTTAATGAAGGGAAAGGAAAATGTTCAATTGGAAGTAATTTTGGATGTGGGTGTTGGGGTGCACACCTGAAATCCTAGCATTCGGGAAGCTGAGGCAGGAAGATTGCCACAAGTTCCACGCCAACCTGGGCTACATAGTGAATTTAAGGCCAGCTTGAACTACATAGTGAGACTCTGTTTAAAAAAAAAAAAAAAAAGTAATTTTGGTAATTCTAGTGTATTGGACATTATTCTATCATTTTCATAATTATATACTATAATTATAGGTCAACCTCCCCTTTTCCTACCAGTGGGAAATTAATTTATAAAACAGGATTTTAAAAATGGACCAAACACTGAATAAGACGGATGAAACATAATGCCCACTGCTCTGAGGCAGCTGAAGCTAATGTCACACAGCCACATGGTAAATCCACACTTAAAAAAAACCTCATGTATAATGGAGAAACCTGTATGCAGTACAGTTTTATAAATTAGAATCGTGGATTATGTTTTCAGTATGATGCAAATATCACATAATTGGCCTAGAGGGATTAATTTTATTGCTTCGTTGACCTAACAGTTGCAGGAATATAATGGCTTTAAAATAGGCAATTAAGGGCCAGGGATTTAGTTTAGTGGCGCCGTGCCAGGCTCACAAGTGCAAGGTCATAAGTTCGATCCCCGGTACCAAAAAAACCAAAAAAACAACTGGTGGTTTTGGAAAATGTTTTCTTTGGGGACTTAGGCATTGAGTTTGTTGTGGAAAAAGACATTTGCCTTATTTAAAACATTTTTTGTGTGTGTTACTGGATTCTTTTGTTTTTATTTTTAAATTTAATTTAATTTTTTCTGTACCAGGTATTGAATTCAGGACCTTGCGCTTGCCTGACAGGTGTGGTGCTACTGAGCTAAATCCCTGGTCCTGGTTTCTTTTAATAGAATTCAGTGTTATTACAATTTGCCTAGAATTTCCTGTTGTTAAATAGAAAGTCACTTATCTCACTAACTTATTTTAATTAGATACATATTACAAACAGCAACGAAGGAGAGCAGTGACACAAAAGTTTTTCATGTTGACTTTTGGAAGATGTTTTTATATAGCAAACTCATTTCTAGTGGAGTCTAAGGATCATATTAAATTTGATTTTATTCACCGTACTATTGACAGCAGGAGATTGGCAGCCTAAAATCATGGTAGCTTGAAGAGGGTTATCAACTTGGCATTAACGTTTTCTGTGGAGCATCTGCAGTTAAGAGTTGACTATACCAACACAAGGATGATTAAGCATTTCATAAGTACAGGGTTGTGTGAAAGTTATTCATAATTATAATGTGAATATGTTCCAGATCCTGTTAATGACCACCCCAGCATTATACAGCATATCTATTTCAATATGATGATGTTATGTGAATTTTGTTACGCATGTACTTTATCATTTTAGCAAGGGTGATGTCTTTTGAAGTGTTCATTAAATATACTGTGTGTTTATATGTTTATGTCCCTAAATCATCATCATTACTGTGAAACATGAATTCCTCTATATACATATTCTTATTAGCCTTTTCAGTGGGCCTGGTAAATCCTTGGACAAAGAATTAAAATTCTGAGAAAGGGTGTATATTTGGTTCCTTTCTGAAGTGGAGCATAGTCTTGCCATCTTTTTCTGTGTGACTTTTGTTGTTGTTGTTGTTATTTGTTTGTTTTGGTACTGGAGATGAAATTTAGTGAGTGCTAAGAAATATCCCCAGCCTATTTTTAAAAATTTTGAGATAGGGTCTCCTAAGTTGCCCAGACTGGCCTTCAACTTGTGATCCTCCTGTCTCGGCCTTCTGAGTAGCAGAGATTACAGGTGTGTACCACTTTGTTCAGCTTCTCTGGTTCTTTTGATGAATGGTCCTATGATAGTAGAAAAGACCATATTCATTGAGCACATGAGAAAAACTGCTCTATAGGGAATGATAGTGGACTGGTATGGAAGGGGCTTATATCTTAGCCCAATGAATGAACCACGTCCTGAATACTGCTTGTTAGTGTTTAATTGCTAGAGATCATCCTATACATATTTTAGCCACCATGGTATTAGGCTGCCAGTTAATGGACACACTAAGAGATTCTGGCCACATTGGTTGAAGGCCAACTTTGTACCTTGTTGAATGCTGGTGATACAAAGATGAGGAGGACAGTCCCTGCCCTAAGGGAGCTCAGAGTCTAATGAGGGAGAAACAAGTAAACAAGAGGTTACAATATATCATGATAAGTGCAATAAAGGTATGGAATAGGTGCCCTTTGAGCACAGGGAAAGGCTTTGTCTTGTAGAGAAATGGCTCATCTGTTGTTTTTGTTTTTGAGACAGAGACTCCCTGTGTAGATCAGGCTGGCCTTGAACTCACTGTGTATCTCCAGGCTGGGCTCGAATTTGCAGCAGTCCTCCTGCCTCAGCCTCCCAAGTGCTAGGATTACAAGGATGCCCATCTCTTTACTCTTAGAGATGCAGAGATGCCAGAAGTTACCTGGAATTACTCTTACAATCTTTTTCCCCCTTCAACCTGATCTAGGACAGTAAGAACTCCTGTGTTTATGGTTTACTTGCAGGCGATGTCTAGAAGATTTAGGTGAAACTGGCTGGCAAAACTCAGTGTTTTGCCTTGTGTGGTAGTCATTTAGAATACTTTTGTGTGTACGTATTCTCCATTTGCCCCTCAGGATCTTTTCTCCACCCTGCTCTGTTCTCTGGAGGCAACTTGCCTGGGTATCAGCTGAGCCTTTACCTTTTAGTTTCTAGCTGGCTCTGGCCACTCTGTAGGAAGCCAGCAGGAGACCTGGAAGAGTCACTTCCGTCCTGCTGGATTTGTGTTGCCAGGACGCAGTAGCTCACACCTCCTATTCAGTGACTTTCTCTCTCAGCCAGCTAGACATCTTTCTGGGTTCTTGTAAACCTTGTGTTTCCCCTTTAGACATAGATATTATAGTGATGTTTCTACCTGAGAATACATATGTCTCCATCCCTTGCTGTTTTCCCCAAATCTTGCCTATACCTTTGAAAATGGTTCCTTCATTAAATTCTCTCGAATATATTGTCTGAGTGTGCTATTATTTACCAGCCTGTACTGATAACACCCACCTATATCCAAAACTGATTTGAGATAGTTTTCCTTTATGTACTAGATACCAATTCTAGTGGCCTTTAATAGGAAATGTAAATAGGAGCCCATAGGCCCTAGTTTTGGCTTTCTTGGGAAGGAGGAGTTTAATGGCTCCCTCAGCATGCTGCAGATGTGATATGACCATTATGTCAAAGTCCATAGGTGTATAATAAAATCTGGCATCAAAAACAATGGCAGCCAACACTAGGTGTTTGCCTGTGGAATCTGTTACTTTTTACCACAGTGATTATCCCAAATACGGATGCCATATTTCAGCTCCTTAATCATAATGCTGACATCATTCCTACCCTGTAAGTAAACTCCTAAGGAGTGGTCCTTTTTCCAGCTCCCACTCTGGGTGGATCCCTTCAAGGGGAAAAAAAAGATATTTTGAAAAAATTTCATACTTGGTAAATAGCCTCCAGCATTTTGTGCCTCCCCTCTTAACATTTGTCCTTCCTTTGTTTTTCCCTCCCTCCCTGCCTCTCTCCTCTTTCTTTTTTTTCTCATTCCTTCATTCCCTTCCTCTCTCCCTCCCTCCCTTCCTCCCTCCCTTCCTTTGGAGACAGTCTCACTATGTACTTGGGCTGACCTTGAACTCACTATTTAGCCCAGGCTGGCCTTAAACTTGTGGGGATCTTTCTGCCTCAGCCTACTGAGTGTATGCACCACACCTGGCCATCCACTTATTGTTTAGCACACATTTGTTGACTAGTAGGTGCTAAGCATTGTATTAGGCAGTGTACATAAATAAAACAAATAGGATAGAGTGCCCATTCTGACTGCCTTTTCAGCTTCTGTTAACTTTAAGGAAATTTCTTTTGGTTCTGATAGAAGTTTGCTGGTTTAGTTTCTCTATTTTACTTAATTTTCTTTTTTGCTTTCAGCCGCAGAGGGAAAGGAATCTCAAAAGATGAACAAAAATTTATCAAACTGGCATATTCTTGAGTCAGACTGCAATCCTCTTACAAGGCTTTCTCTGCCTTTAAGTGGATAGTTTAGAGCAAAAGTAGAGGCCTGGAGGAAGTTGTTACTATTTGGCTCTACTTGCTTCCTCATACAGTTGAGCTTTAACATAAGTTTACCTTGTTTGGAATTGGTCCTGGAAATGTTCAGAGGACTTTCCCCCTATCTTTTATGAGATGTTAAATTCTTCCTGTATATTTTCTTCGAATAAAATCCTTTGAATCTTTATTAACCTCTTTTTTATTTAGTCATTTTGGGCTGAGCTCTACCAAAGTTTCCAATATGTTACTCAGTTTGGGGAATTATTCTGATTCTTTTGGATAAGAAATTGGAAGTTTGGGCCAGGGATTTAGCTCACCGGTTTCGCCGCCTGCTGCACAAGCGCAAGGTCCAGAGTTCGATCCCCGGTACCAAAAAAATTGGAAGTTTGAATTGTTAATATTTATCCTATTAATGAAAGAAATTGAGTCTGGTGTGTTGGTGCATTTTTGTCACCCCAGCTACTCTGGAGGCTGAAGTAGGAGGATCACAAGTTGCCAGCCTGGGTAACAGTAAAACCTAGTCTCAAAATAAAAACTAACAAGGACTAAGGATGTAGCTCAGGAGTAGTGTCTTTAGGTTCAACCCCCAGCCCTACCAAAAGAGATTTTTTTGTTGTTGTTGTTTTTTGTTTTTTGGTATCTGAGATCGAACTTGGATCCTTGTGCTTGTGAGGCAAGCGGTGGAACCACTGAGCTAAATGCCTGGCCCACTTGTGTCTCTCCTTTTCAAAAAAGCGTTTGTCATCCACAGATTATGAATGGTGGTAACAAATAGTTTCTTTCCCTCCATTCCCTCCATCTTTGTTCTTTTGTCTTTTTAATTTCCATTCCTCCCCCACTCCCTTCTTTCTTCCTGATCCCCCTCCCCCCAGCCTTTAGATTTAAAGTCCAGATAGATGGCTCAGGCAGACTTGTTTTTGTACTTAACTGAAACTAGTTTAAAATTGGGAAAAACTTGTTCTTTATAAGCTGTAGGTTTTTCTTTAAAACATTAGAGACAACATCTTCTAGTGGTAAAATTTGGATTCAGAATATCTAGAATCAAATTCCAGCTCTTCCATTTACTGACTGCATGGCTTTGGAAATGTTCACTGCTTGTGTGTTTTTCCTCTCGGCAGTGTAATAGGAGAAGAACCTACATCTTACAATTGTTGTGAGACTCAAATGAGTCAATATGTTAAGTATTTATGGAAGTGCTTTGCACTTAATATATGTTTATCAAATAAAATATTTATAATCTTACCACCTGTAACATATTAGAAGTAACACCAACTAGTTTTGTATTAGGGATAGAAACCCAAACAAAACGTTTTCCTTGAGTACTCATGGAATGCCTTTGAAGTCTAATGTTTTATCAGTCATGTGTAAAAGCCACACATATGATTTCCGAGTAGTAGTTATCTGAAGCATGGTGGAAATTGATCTGTATAGTTGTGGCACAGTATAATTAAACAAATGGAAAAACTTTTATATAGTAATAAATGCTGAATTTCAGCTTATTCCAGAAAAGTTAGTTATATCTTCATTGCTTTTATTGTCCAAGTCTTTGGAATGATTACTCCCATTTAAAAAAAAAAAAAAAAAGTAATATCCCTAAAGCTTTAGAATGACGATAATTGTAGTTTCTCATTTGTATAAATTCTATTATTTGAATTCCTTTCTGCAGTTAGGCAGGCAGCAAAGAAAAACCATTGTGTAATACCTACTAATAGTCTTTCTTCTGCTTACACTTGTTTTTCAAATACTTGACATATATTAACCTGAAATTGTTTTAATGTTGGATGAATACAATGTCAAGATTTTTAAATATTTGACTTTCCATCTTTTAATTATTTATTGAGTACACATTAAGTGCTTAGTACAGTATTAGGACTAAAAATACTAGTACGAAGATTTCTTAATACTACTCTCGGAAAATAACAGGTTTATTATGGCTATGGAAGAATCAAAACGGTTATAGCAGAGTGAGACTTTGGGAAAGGACAGTCTCAAGGAAGGCTGCTCAGAGGAAATGAAGTTTGAATTGAGACACACATTGAGATTTAAGGATGAAAGTCAGTCGGGCCATGGAGGAATGGAGGAAGATTTCAAGCAATAGGGAAGAGGAGGAAAGAGTGTTTCTTGTTTTTGGTACATGGGGATTGAACTTGGAACCTTGCGATTGTGAGGCGGGCCGCGGCACCCCTGAGCTAAATCACCGGTCTGGAAAGGTTAACAAGGAAGAGGCTAGTATGGCTGGATTTTGGTATATATCATTTTTCCCCCCAGTGCTGGGGATCCAACTCAGTGCCTCACATGCTAGATAAGTGCTTTACCACTGAGCTAGCACCCCAGCATTTTTTTTTTTTTTTTTTAGTACTGAGGATTGACTCCAGGGAACACTGAGCTTAGCCTTCTACCCTTTTTAAATTTTTGAGACAGGGTTTCTCAGAGTTGCTCAGGCTGACCTTTAACTTGTGATCCTCCTGCCTCAGCCTCCTATTTGGCTGGGATTACAGGTATGTGCCACTGTGCCTGGGCCCATGGTTTGTTTTCTTTTCTTTTTCCTGATGATTGAACCCAGGGCCTTCACACTGAACTAAATCTCCAACCCCTTTTCTTATTTTTTATTTTTATTTTTATTCTTATTTTTTGGTACCAGGGATTGAACTCGGGACCTTGCGCTTTCAAAGGAGGTGGTGGAACCACTGAGCTAAATCCCTGGCCCTCTTATTTTTTGAGACAGGGTCTCGCTAAGTTGCTAAGCTTACCCAAACTGGGCTTGAATTTGCCATCCTCCTACCTCAGGCTCCCAGAGTGCGGATTATAGGCTTGTGCTGTCACACCCAGATCCCAATGGTATTCTAAATAGTGAATCTGTAACCTTCATTTCTAAGTATCAGAGTGGATAATATTAATAACTGACATTTATCTGGTGCTCTCTAGGCCTTGTGCAGCCTGTGCAGTCCCTCATCTTGCTCCGTGAGGGCTGTTTGGTCATCTTGCTTCTGTAGCTGATGGAAATGAGGCCAAGGGTAGTTCCCAAACTTACCCAAGGCAACCCAGCTAAGATGTGGCATGTTAGGAACTAGGAAATGCATTTATGAGGTTCATAAATTTTGAATACTGATTCAAAAGGCTGGCCTTGAACTCACTATGTAGCCCAGGCTGGCCTTGAACTTTCAGCAATCCTCCTGCCTCAGTCTCTTAAGTCCTGGGATACAGGCATGCACCACCATGCCCAGTGTTGGTTTATGACTCTTAATCCTGTGTGATTATGATATAGTTTCAAAGTCAACATCTGTTTACCATATTTTGACCATATATCTTTCTGTCTAAAAGAGACATTTTAATTCAGACTCCTATTAACTATCAAGAGTTAGCAATAAGGGTAACTTGTTGGAGATAT
Source organism: Heterocephalus glaber (assembly GCF_000247695.1). The sequence goes on from NW_004624759.1 coordinate 3,790,187, forward strand.
ATCTGGAGGATATATGCCTTGTTCAGTAATATGCCTTTGTCTTCAAATAGCATGGTAGGCATTCTTTCTCAGTCTTCACAGGAAAGGAGGACCTTTGCCCTTCCTGCATTTTTATGTGAATCATGTGTATAGTGTTCAGTCACCTTCAGTCACCTTTCGGGAGGCATTCCAACAGATATAGTTGGAACCTTTTGGCTTAGTGCTAAGTTGTCACTGCTTGGAAATGTTTCCTTAGTCTTTTTCAGGGTGGGGTGTCGGAAAATGACATATAGGAAATGTATAGTGGATGAGTGCCTCAGGTAATTGGCAGTTTGTTAAACCAGGTTCTGCCTTCCTTTTGGTTCATCTGTGTCAGGAGAGATTGGTTTGCTGCTTAGGTGCTAGAGAGATAAATGAGAAGAAAAACATGATTGAATGCTTAGGATGTGCCTTTGATAACTTTTAGATAAATTCATGTTATATCTCAGAAGCCTATGAGGCATATAGTATTGGCTTAATTTTATACCATACCACTGGGATACAAAAATTTTTGGAAAAATAGACCCATAGATTTCTGATAGCGACTTGCTTGCTGTGGAAAACAAACTCATAAGAAATAATGATAATATTGTATGGTAACTTGTGGAGTGCTTATTATGTTCTAGCACTGGAATTACCAAGAGTGAGTGAATGAGGTAAGGTCTCCATCCTCAAGACGTACATAGAGCCTTCTAAGGGGACATAGGTAGATATTTTAATGAAGCCTATTTTTATTTTGGAAGTTTGCCCCTGGACCATTTCTCTTCTTTATATCAAAGATAATGGAAAGCACTTGGAATATTATTTTTGGCTAGTACATACCTATAAGGCTAGGGATGTAGTTCAGTGCAAGGCCCTGGATTCAATCCTCAGATCTGCAGAAAGCAAAACAAAGCAAAGCCAAGCCCCACAACAAACTTCTGGAAATAATTGCTGCAAAGAGTTCAGAAGTTACCAGTTACAGAATGGAAACACTGTAATGTGGGTTTAGAAAATGTGTGGCACACAGTAGGCATTCAGATATTTGTTACATGAATGGTCAAGTACTTAAATCACCCACTTACTTGAGATTTGAATTCTAATCCATCTTTTACTATGTGATATTAGACAAGTCACCTCAGCTCCTTATGAGTTTCATTTCCTCATCTAATGAGGAAAAAGATGATGCTAATAGTGCCTTCCTGTGAAATCAAATGAGATAATGTATGAGACAGTGTACTTACCATAGTCCAGGTTTACAGTAGGCACTCAAATATTGCTGCTGCTATCATCATTATTAAGCTAGTACACCAATTTGGTACCAGTGACGTGCAGTGCTGTTTAAATGTGATTCATGTGCGGGTGACTTCTTTTTGGGAACACTACTCCATGTAGTTTTGGCTATAGTTTGAATAGAATTCAGGGTGGATCCTGGCTTGCATTTCATTTTCTAGTGCCTGGGTTACTATGGGAAATGTTTTTTGATTACTTCTAACCTATTTCTTTCTGGAATGAGATACCTCATTTACTTCTGATTGTACTTCCACGTGAGCATTATTCCCACAGCTTATAGACAAGGTACCCAAATGAATGTTCATGGTTCAAGAGACCATGGTCAATTCAAAATAGAAATAAACAGTGGTGCTTGTGAGGTAAATTCTCTTAGTATTTACTTTTAAAACATGAAGATTCTGTTTCTTGAATATAAATTGATCAAGAGTTAAAATACAGATTGAATAAGCTACACATATTAATTCTCTTTATAACTTATCAGTCAAAATTTATCCTTTTGTCCAGAGTTTAAGAAAAAGGTGTATATAATGGGCACATCCATCTCTAGTGTTTGGGCATAGTTCTAATTTTAGGTGATAGTCTTAGGGGAAGTAGAATTAAACCAAATCTAAACAAGTAGAATTAAAATTTGTATTTTTATAAAATTTTCCCTTAAGTAATTTTTTAAATACGCATTTTAGAAATAACATTCCAATTTGATTTTGAAAATATCCCTAGCATAGTACTGCAATGTAGAGGTAAATGACACTTGTTATATTGTACTGTTTTTTTAAAGGGCATGGATAAGAGACAGGAATTTTTACATGTGCTCCCTTCCAGATATTGTCTGCATTGACCCAATAGCCCAATTAGAGAAAAGGTTTCTTAAATCATGATGTTATCAAAACTTGTTAGACCGGTCGTGGTTAATGCTAACTTTATAACTAGTGTTGAATATCTGTATTAAAACTTTAGTCCCACAATCTGAGTGAAGTTCTAAGTGCGGTCATTGAACATATTATAGTTAGTAACCAAATCTGAAAACAAATGAGTAGTTCTCTTTTCTGAAGATAAATTTTTGCATGAACATTCCCCCTTTGCTCAGGTTTTGACATTATAGATGATTGTGTAGTGAATGGTAATTTGTTTGTGTAACTTTTATTTAAAGAGCTCAAAGTGTGGTTTAATAATAAAAGCCGTTGGTTTGGAAGTCTCATTCTGCTCTTGTCTCTAGATTTTCAGTGATCTTCATGGATAAGATCACCAGGCTGCTTCATTTAGTCATATGTAAATTATAATGAAAATAATGTCTGCCTTGCCCATCCCTCAGAATCATAGTGTAAATGTTCACTAGCTAAGGAGAGTCAGTTGCTGCAGGACATAAGCTGCAGCAGTTGACACCAGTGGACTCAAGATAAGAGCACTTGCTGTACAACAGATTATTTTGAGCAACTGCAGCAGATTTGTAGGAGATTAATTAAAAATCTAGCTTGGCCAAGAGTAGGATGAGTGTTACTGTCAGCAGAAAATGAGAAAAATACTCAAGAATAATTAAAGCACTTAGTCTTAAGAAGTAGTAATATGGGAAAATTGGGGCCTGATACAAAGTAATGTAGGCCCCTTTCTTGACTTTCTTTTCTTGGTATACATAGGTACACGATTTTATCAGTGACTAAGTAGCTCATGAAATATTGCAACTAGTTGGGTATTTCTGTGTCATATTGTGAAAAATGGTAATACCTACTACCTTAAGAAGCCAAAACAGACTATAATTTGGTCAAACTCACTAAAATTTCAGCATGCTTCACAATGCTTGAAGTGCTGTCCAAATTGTGACGATTCTGATTTTTCATTTGAATAAGCCTGTAAAGTCACATTTATAGTGATATAAATTTCCTAAAGTATGGAATTTGTTCTTAGATTCACCAATTAATTAGACCTGTATTTAGGATTTACTAGGAAGAAGGGCATATCACTGGAGGAATGTTGTGATGATTGTCCTTATTTCATATCCTCAGACTTTTTATGATTATTGAAAAACTGAGCTGGGTGTCACAGTGCACCCCTATATTCTTGGAAGCTAAGGAAGATGGCAAGTTTGAGTCTAGCCCAGGCAATTTAGCAAGACTTTGTCTCAAAATAAAAAATAAAATTTAAAAAAGGGGTGGGTATGTAGCTCATTGTGAAGGCCCTAGTTATCCCTAGTACTGCAAAAACCAAACCAAACCAAACCAGAGCCAGGCATGCGCGGTACATGCGTGTAGTCTCAGCTATTCAAGAAGAAAGAGAGGGAGAGAGGCAGGGAGGGAGGGAGGAGAGAAAAGAGGGAAGAATTTGGAACAGAAAGAGTTTGAGATTTTGAACTATCAAATGGAATTAGTTGAGAAAGGAAATAAAGATAGTAATACTTAGGCAGCTAGGAGGCTTTTGAAACATTCTAGACTAAGGAAGTAGTGGTGGAGATGGGAGAAGGGGACAAATTTGACAGGTATTTGGGAGGTAAAAATCATTCATCTTGGTGACATTTTCAATTTGTTTTTTTTGGTACCAGGGATCGAACTTGGGTCTTTGCGCTTGCGCAGCAGGTGATGAAACCACTGAGCTAAATCCCTGGCCCAACAGGTTCAATTTGGAGAGTGTGGCATGGGGTGGGGGAGTGTTGGTCAAAGTTAGTTCTGCATTTTCTGGCTTGCATAATTGGATGGGTGTTGGTTTTCTGCCAGGCACTGAGCTGGAGGCCACTAGTATAGAACCTGAATTAGGAAGGAGGATGGGAGAATACAGTGAGTTTGGTTTGCACAATGTTATATTTAAGGTGCCTTTCAAATATCCTCAGTTGTATAAGTGGTGCTAGAGTTCAGAGGAAAGGCCTGACTTTTGGGAGACATTATTAACATATTCATGATAATTAAAGTAATAAGAATTGATAAAATCCCAGGAAGAAGTTATAAAGTGAGAAGAGGAGCAGGTTTAGGATTGAGCTTTGAAAAAACACTGACACTTTGGAATGGTTGGAAGAATAAGACCACCAAGATTGAAAAGGAACATTTTACAAACCAGGAAAGTGTTTCTAACAGCCAATGAGAGAACGATAATGTCTCTATTCTCCTGAAAGAGCAAATAAGATAAAGATTGGGAAGTATCCATTGGGTCTAGATACACAATGATCATTGAAAACCTTATGTAAAGCCATTTCAGCATTTGATGGAAACCAAATTGATATGGGCTGAAAAGTAGGTAGTTGATGAATAAAGGGTAATTGCAGGGCATAGATTACTCTTTAAAAATTTGAATAAGAAAGAAGGAAGAGTGTGGTAGGTGAAGAAGAAACCCAGACATTGGCTAAGTGAATAAATGTACACCATTAACTTCTTTAAGAAAATTTAAAGTACAGGTTAACAGGATCATTTCTGAGGCTAATAAGTGGAAGGCCTGTTAGGGAGATAGTCTGGAATAATAGGCTGTCATGATTTCCTGTGATACCTGGACAGGAAAAAGATGATCTCCACACATAAAAATCATTTTTCAATCAGTTGTAAAGAAATAGAACTTCTTACAGAAAGCTCATTACTAAAAACAGTTGATTATTTGATACATTATTTTTCAAAATAACTGTCAAACCAAGTGGTAAAAAGTTTGAGACTTGGAACATGGTATTCAAAATTTTAAAATTCTGCTTTGCTGTTTTCTTGCATCAGGTCACACAATTATTTAGTTTTGCTGAGCTGCATTTTCATCATTTGCATGATGGAGAGAATAAGGTCTGTTTTACTGACTTGTTAGGATTAAATGAGAATCTATGTAAATAAAGCACCTGGTCAAAACCTAACATTTGCCTTTTTTTCCTTCTTCTCATTGTTTGGTATACTTTCAGATTGAATGTTTACTTAGCCTTAAAGAAAATTTGTGAGATTCCTTCCTTTAGCTTACCTTCTATATAAAGTAAGTTGAGTGGAAAATGTATTCTTTGAAAAATGGATATATGATTTACTATTGCAATAATAACTACTAGAAAAAGAATTTTGCCAAACTTTTCTTGGCTTGTATGTCATATGTTTGTGTGCCTTTAAAAACTTTTGTGTGTGTTTTAAACTAAGCGTACTAATTTAGATATGCCAATTTGGTGACTTCCTGACAAAGTGAGAGTTTTTATGTTTTTCTTTTGAGACACTAAAGTTAGTATAACTTTATTTTAGTGCTGGAACCTTTGCCATTTGGCATCATTTCAGACTAGACATGATGGATCCACGCAAATACTTTTAAGATTTTAAAGTAAGTTTTTATTTTGAGGGTGGTACAAACTGTCTTAAGACTCAGGATGTAAGAGCTCAGGTCAGGATTTTATTTATTTAAAATTTTTTTGTAGGTGTCTTTTCTGTTTTTTTAGGTACCAGGGATCGAACTCGGGTCCTTGTGCTTGCGGGGCAGGCGGCAGAACCACTGGGCTAAATCCCTGGCCCTTTTCTCAACTTTTTTTTTTTTTTGGTACCAGAGATCAAACTCGGGTCCTTGCTCTTGCGCAGCAGGTGGTGAAACCACTGAGCTAAATCCCCCCCC
>NW_004624759.1:3796112-3813473 GCF_000247695.1 Heterocephalus glaber
CCCCCCCCCACCCCCGCCCTTTTCTGTTTTGTTTTTGCAGGGTTGAAGATTAAACTCAAGGTCTCATGCATAGTAGGTAAACACTCTTATTCATTGAGCTATAAATAACCTCAACCCAACTTTTTTCCTACACATATATTGAGCACTGAGATAACCAGTTTTGTACCAGAACGGTGAAATCAAGTTAGTCTGATTTATGTGAGTTTGAATGCTAAAGCTGTCTTAAAGAGTTTAAAATTGGTCTTCAACCACTACCCTATGCAGCTTTTTCTGAGGTATTTATATATTCAACTCTCTAGAAGATGCCTAGCTTTATTCAAGTCAATATAGTAGCCTGGTGTGGTAGCACACAGCTGTGATCCCAGCATTTGGGAGACTGAGACAGAAGAATTGCAAGTTTGAACCCAGCCTAGGCAACTTAGTGGCTTTGTGGGACCTTGTCTCAAAATAAAAATAGAAAAGGGCTGGTGATGTAGATCACTGTGAAGGCCCTGGGATCAATCCCCAGTAAAATACAACACAATACACATAACACCCCCCCCCCCTCCAATATAGTATTAAGCACATTTGTCATCCTTTGGAATATAGGCCCTACTCTAGAATGGGAGAAGTTGTAATTTCTTGCCCAGCTTCTGATAAAGGAGACATCATTAATTAAGGGAATTTTGTGTGTGGGATTGCTGAAACTGGAAGTCCCATTGTTCATTCAAAGAGAGAAGTAACCATGTCTTCTCGCCCAAATACAGGATGAATACAGGATAAGCTTGTTTTGCAAGCTTAAGTAATATGCGTATAGGTCACAACTTTAAACTAGAGACTAACCTGTAGAAACTATTCTTTAGAGGAGAACCTTAACCCCTGACTCACTATCCACATTGTTTTTTAAAGTTTGCTTATTATTGACAAGTTGTGAGAAAAAGAGAAAGACAATTTAAGTATGTGCAGTTAACATTTGATGAAGTGTTCCTATGTGTCTGCTATAGATTTTCCAAATTAAAAATTACTTTTGCAAGTCCTGTGTGGTTGATGCATGCCTGGAATCCCAGCTACTTGGAGACTGAAGCAGGTTCCAGGCCACAGTTTTCTACAAAATTTTAGTGGTTGTGTGGTGTATTTCATTGCATGTATTTGGCATGAGCCACTTTACCTCCATTTTGAGTATTTAGGTTATTTACATGTTTTTTTGCTGTGGTGCTTCTTACAACATCCTTTTAGAAACTTTGGAAACCTTTGGATCATCCATTCCAGACTATCTCAGTGTACACTGGCCACCTTTCCTGCCTGCTTCTATCTCTCCTAATCCTTCTTTTATAACAAGATCAGATCAGGTGGACAAATTATTCTTCAGTTTATTGACTAACAGACAATGAACATGCTGGCTTCTGTGAATTCAAGGATTAAAGAGACTTTTTTTTGCATAGATAATTACAGTATATGAAATAACCATTGTGATGGATTGTATGTGTCAGGTCCATGGGGGCTTGGTAAGAGAGTAGAGGAAAAATCTTAGCGAATAAACATTTGTTAAACTCTCTTAATATGCCAGCTGCTACCTTAGACACATTACTACGTTCTCAGTCTACAACAGTTCTGGGAGTTATGTAATAAGTACTTATTTTCACTAGATGAGGACGCTGAGCTCAGACAAGTGAAAAATTTGCTCAGGTTCACTTAGTAGTAACTGAGACAATGCCAGAAATGAACCCAGCCAGTTATATTTGACTATCCAATCTATGCAGGACCACACCCTGTCACATCAAAGGATGGGTTTCAGAAGTAGCTTAATGGAAGGTAGAACGGTAAATAGGCCTTTGTTAGAGGGTTGAAATGGGCAACGGCAATAAAAAGGTGAGATGAAAAACTTAAGCCAAGCTTCAGTATTTTTTAAGAAAATTTACACATAGTAAAATTCACTCTTGCTATACAGTTCTATGAATTTAGACAATTTAGAATTTAGTCATGTAATTACAATATAGTCAAGATAGAAAATTGGCCAATTATTCCCCAGAATTGGCCTATTATTCCTTTATGCTTCTGCTTTGTAGTCAACTCCTCCTTCTGTCCTTCTCTGGCAACCACTGATCTGTTCTCTCTGCTATAATGTCATATAAATGGAATGTCATATAAATGAAATCATAGAGTATATAGTCTATACTTTTGAGTCTGATCTTTTTCACTTAACATAATGCATTTCTGATTAGGTCAACCATTTATGATATAAATATTACTGTATACCTTTGCTGTATTTTTTTTCCCTTTTCAAAATGTGTTTATATCCTCTCCAACTCCAGTTCCATGTAAGCAGATTTTTGTTTGTTTGTTTGGTTTTTTTTTTGGTACCGGGGATCGAACTTGGGTCCTTGCACTTGCCCAGCAAGCGGCGAAACCACTGAGCTAAATCCCCGGCCCTAAGCAGATTTTTTTTTTTTGGCTAAGAATTTATTGTTATAGCTTTGGGTATCAAGAAAGCCACAAACAGATTCCTGATAAGTGCCCTAGTGAAGGGAATACAGAGAAGATCATCTACCTTTCTCTCAGTCATCTCCTTATCTCTTGCATATAGAAATCTGCATGGAAAGTTTGTTACTGATTGTGATGTTTGTCAGCTTGAAAAAAGAAAGAAAACAGCTGTTACCATGAAGGAGTGGAAGGAATGAAAGTTGTTCTCAGCCAGTTGGCACTATTTCAGTGTGGCTTTCTGGGGAGGAAACAACAGGTGACCAACTGTTGACTTTTATTACTGTGAGAGAGTGTGTGTGTGTGTGTGTGTGTGTGTACCGAAATCTCAAAAGGGCCCATGTAATTGAACCTGATCTAAAGGTTTGGGAGGTTTTGTTTGTTCATTTGTTTATTTACTTATGTTTTGGTGCTGGAGATTGAACCGAGAGCCTCACCCATGCTAAGCAAAGTGCTGTACTACTAAGGTAATGCCTCAGCCCCAGGTCTGGCCTTTTTTTATAAGCTGTTTACAAATATATTCATAAATTTATTTTAGGGCTCTTAATGAACTTGGAATATCCTCTAAGGTTGAGGATGTTGATTCAAAAATCATAGACTTTAAAACATTTTCTTTGGTAAATAACACTTATATGCAAACTGCTTTTTCTCCCTTTTGTCTCCAATTTTTAAAAAAAGATAACTGGTTCTGGGGTCTGCCTCGCAGCACAAGGTCCAGAGTTCGATCCTCAGTACCAAAAAACAAACAAAAGAAGATAACTGAATAACTTTTATAATACAGTCATATAGAGATGATGGCTGTAAGCCAATGACTGGAATGTAAGGTGACTCTTAAGAGCTGAGGGTCCCTGTTCTTTACCTTCTTATTTGTTGATACTCTGTGTCATTTCTGAATTGCACCAACTACACCATGTCCTCTGGCACTGACCCCTCTCACTTGCCTCTGGGCTCTTGTCCCTTTTCCACCTCTGCCTTACAAACTCATCAAATTACTTATCTAGAATTGAAAACCTTTGTGCTGCTGTTTTGCTTTCTCCATTTATATTTCTTTTCCTGGGCCGGGATGTAGCTCAGTGGTGCTTGCCTGGCCCAGCAAGCACAAAGTCCTGAGTTTGATCCCCAGTACCACACACAAAAAAAAGAAAACAAAAGTTATATTTCTTTTCCTTATTAGCCTCTACCCTACTTTATTCCAATCAGCCTGTTTTATGTTATATGGCAACATAATGAGCTCAGTTACCAATCTTTAATTCATTTCTAATTCCATTTCCATTACAGTTCTTTTGAATGATTTTTCTACTCAACTAGAACTTCCATTTGTCTTATTTTTCTCATTTAGCAAATGGTAGTGTCTTCAAATTCATTTCGAAGAAGTCTTCAGAGTCAGGCAAGTACAGACTGGAATCCTGGGTCTACCACTTAATATCAAGGCTGATAGTTATTATATATTTGAATCTTCCCCCACCTACCACCCCCTTGTCCTGATCCCTGCCAAGGACCTTCCTGTGGTCCTACAACTGAAAGGTTGCAACAGGACTCAGCTCCTCCAGCACCATCTGGTGTCTGTTCTTAGTGACCAAGATTAGCATGGAATTAGTTGTTAAATATTTTAAATTTCATCCTTTCTTTTTGTATGTATGACTTTGCTTCTCTGAGTCATTCCTTGATCTTTAAAATGGGGGTGATAATACAGTACTTGTTTTACAGGGTGATTCTTTGTACATTCATCAAATATTTGTTGAAGGCCTGCCTTATGCTGGGCATCAACTTAGGTGTTTGGGATATCTGTGTCTTTTTGGAGCAATGCTCTAAAGCTATGAGGATTAAATGAAAATTTATGTTAAATGTGCAGTATTGTGCTGGACACATAGAAGTGCTTACAGTGTCTTAGATCGCTTTCTTCCCCTCTGCCATGCCATTTTCATCGAGGCTAAAAGGCCAAAGAGAGTTGGGAAGAGGAGTAAAAAAGCTTTGTATTTGTGTAGCTATGCAGCGTGGTCTGGTCTTGAATGCTTAGGAGGACTGTTACTGAAGCGTTACAAAGTTATATAACACCTAGCAGAATGTCAGGACATGTGATGGGAGTCAAAAGTATCCTGTTCGAACATCTTAAAAGTTCTCCTTCACTTTACCTGACACTGTTCTTCAATGCTCTTTATCCTGCTTTCCTGATGCAAGTTGAGGATTCTTAATCTGAAAACCATTTGTAACATTTTGAATTTTGAATTTTCAGATTAAAGATGTTTATCTGGTAAAATTTGTGCAAATATCCAAATTCCAAAAAATTCTGAAATCTGAAACACTTCTGGTCTCAAACATTTCAGATAACAGATACTCAACTTGTAATTTATTTCTTCTTAGTTGATTACATTCATTGATTTTCTTTTTTCTTTCCAAGAGTATGGATTTTGTTACTTTCTCTTAGTGTTCTTAATAAAATATTATGGATTCAACTAATCTTTTTATAGTCAATACTAGTTGGCATTGTCTTCTGAGTGCCAAGTATGAATGTGTGGTAGACAGGAAGCAATTGTCAAATGATTAGGAATGGTAATCAGAAATAGGCTGTATTTGATTTGTAGAAGAAATTATCTACCTGGGAAACTTACTGTTTCTCTTACTAATTTGGTAAAATTATGAATAACTTCTTTTACTTTGGACATAACCCTTTGTAAAGGAGGGGGAGATACCCTTTCTGTTGAGAAATAACATATAAGTGTTGATTAGTGGAGGATTTTTCATGTGATAAGTGAGTTTGAACACCTGTTTCCAAAGAAAGCAATATTTTTCTCCTCAAAATGCATTTTGTCCAAACTGAATTGAACAAAAAGGACATTCCTTAAGATTTAAATGAATAGAACTTCCTAAAAATTGCTCAGGTAACACAAAATACTGAAGAGCCTCCAAATTTTTATTTACTTCTAATCTTCAACTGCTAAAAGGAGAAAATGAAAGGGTTTGTTGGTAGAAACAAATTCACAAAAGTAACTATAGTTTTACTTGTCAAATACAAATATACATGTAGAAAAATCCAAACATGGTTAAATTTACAGAAGCTGGAGTTTTTAAGGAATGGTATGTGTTTCATACATGTGACTTTTCTTTTTTGGTACCGGAGATCGAACTCAGGACCTTGTGCTTGTGAGGCAGGCAGTGGAACCACTGAGCTAAATCCCTGACCCTACATGTGACTTTTTAAAAACAGAATTTAAAAATACAATGACTAGGGGCTGGGGATATAGCTCATTGGTTCTGCCACCTGCCTTGAAAGCTCAAGAACCTGAGTTCGATCCCCGGTACCAAAAAAAAAATACAATGACTATAAGTACATGGCCAACTGAGAGTAGGGAAAAAACCAAATTAACATTTTAACAGATTGCAAGCTTTTGCTAGAGAACATATGCTTGGATGAAAAAAAATAGTCCAATTGGTGAATAGTAGTTTCATTCAACCTAGGAAATTAACCAGTTGCTCTTTTTTTTTTTTTTTTTGGTACTGGTAAATTTTTTTTTAAGGGCTGGGGATTTAGCTCAGTGGTGCCGCTGCCAGCCTCACAAGCACCATATCCCAATTTTGATCCCCGGTACAAAAAAAAAAAAAAAAATCTAAATTTTTAAATCTTTTTTCCTTTGTTTTCTGTTAATTTCTGTTTTCTACTCCTTCCACTTTCTTGAGCTTTTAAAAAATAAGTTATTGCAATAAATGTTTGTTTCATTAATTTCTGATTGAGGAATTTATTACTCTTAATTTTTACCTGTAGTGTTTTAGCTGTATACATTTTTGATTCATAGTATTTTTTTGTTGTTGCTAAGTTGTAGGCATTTTGTGATTTGTATTTTGAGGTTTTTTTTTTTTTTTTCTTTTTTCCCTTGGTTTTTGGAGACAGAATCTCACTGTGTAGCTCAAGCTGGCCTCAAACTCAATATGTAGCCCAGGCTGGCCTTGAACTCATGATCCTCCTCTCTCAGCCTCCTTCCTGAGTGCTAGCTAGGATTATGTATGTGCATCACCATGGTTGGCTTGACTGTTTTGACGTATGATTTATTGACTTTTTAAGTTTCAAACCTAAAGATTTTGGGAGGACTGCTTTTTTTCTTTCTTCCTCATAGAATTGTTAGGATTAAAGATACTATACAAAGGCAAATACTAGGTGTTCAATAAGTGTTTTTTACTTTTCTTTTTTCCTGTGGCGCTGATGATCAAACCCAGGGTGTGGCTCATGCTAGGCAAGTGCCCTACCACTGAGATACACCCCTAGCCCTTGCTTTTGACAGTACAACAGAAAACATAAAGTTGCCAATAAGTTTGGGTAATACTAGAAAGACTTCAATTCTCCATTCTAGAGTAATAAGGAAATGAAGTGCTATAGAAAATAAAGGAGAGATGATTAGAAAAGGGTAAAATTGGAAGGAATGGAGAGGAAGGGCAGCTGGAGAAGAAGGGATATCAAGTTAATTCTAGTTGTCTTTGAAGTAATATTCTAGATCACTTTAGTCTATGAGCTTTTTACGATATTGTTATATTATTTTAAATTATATTTCTGGTATCTTTATAATGAAAGTATCAGGATGGGGATTTAGCTCCGTGGTTCTGCCTCTTGCCTCAAAAGCGCAAGGACCAGAGTTCGATCCCTGGAACCAAAAATAAATATAATTAAAGTATCTACAGATGACCTTTTCTTTGGGAGAGCTGGTTAGGTACATGAGGTAAAACTGTATGGCAAAAGTCTGTATGGTTTTGAGGAAAGGCACCATAATTTCTTTAGCATGTTAGAGGACCATGATCCCTAAAAAGTTTAAGACATTAGACTGACTTTAATTTTTTTTTCCATTACTGGGTATTGAACCCAGGGCCTTTGCATTGAGCTACATCTCTAGGTGCCCCATCCCCCTTTTTTGAGAGGCTCTTGCTAAGTCACTAAATTGCCCAGGCTGGGCTTGAGCTTGTGATCCTCCTACTTCAGGCTCTTAGAGTGCTGGAATTATAGGTGTGTACCACCACCACCTCAGTTTAGAACCTTTACTTTAGAGACTTTACAGGTAGAATAATTTGAAAGCCTAATAAAAAATTGTGCTTTTTTTCTAATAGCACTGACTACTTCTCACTTAAGTGAGAGTTAGTATTCCTTATAATTTTCAGGTTAGATCTAGATGACCAGACACTATACGAGGAATAAGATTTAGCTTTTACTGAAAAGAATCTTTAAATTTGAAAATACATATTATATAAGCATAACTATTGCAGTACTTGTTATGAGTCACAAAAACTTAAATACCTTTGATTAATATGATTTTTTTTTTTCTGTACTGGAGATCAAACCAAGGGATGCTGTACCGTCAAGCTACATCCCTATCCCTTTTTAAATTTAAAATTTTAATTTAATTTTATCTCGTAATCCTCTTGCCTCAGCTTCCCTAATAGCTGTGATTATAGCCTTGGCTGATTAATATAATTTTTATACATTTTCCTTTGTGCAGGGTAGAAGTGGTTCTAGGAGTAAGAGGAAGCATGTAGTAGCTGCTATGTAGACAGAGTTTTAAAAAAAGAGAAGCTTTGGGTATCCTGAGGACAAGAAGACATTTCTGGGTTAGAGTTGTAGGGTCACCCCAGAACAAAAGAGAGAAGATCTGAAGTTAGTGAAGGGGCTCTGAGGGTACCCCAGATATACCTGTTTCCTTTCATAGGACAGCTAGTGGCCTGGAGAGAAAAAAAAGTCAGGATTCTGAGGTTTGAGGGACACAGCAGGGCTAGATTCTTTAAAGGAAGCAGCCAAAAGTATGTATGAGGGGGAATTTTATTCTGTGCATAGGTGCACAATGAGACCTAAGTTTACTTGAGCACTGTGTAATAATTTTTTCTTATTTCTGGAATCAATTAGTTTTATGCTACCTTAGATGTAAATATGTTTTTGGAAATTTAATGGCTTTCAAACTACTAGTTTATTTTATTTTTTGTTTGTTTTTTTGGTACTGGGGATTGAACTCAGGACCTTGTACTTGTGAGTCAGGCTGCAGAACCACTGAGTTAACTCCCTGGCCCTACTAGTTTATTTTTAACTCCTTGAATCTGCATTATTCAGTATGAGAGCCAGAGCCACAGGTAATAATTTAAAATTAATTAAAATTAAATAAAATTTAAAAATTAAATCCTTCAGTTATACTTGTCACATATCAAATGCGGCCACTAGCCACTGGCTACAGTATTGGCCACTAGCTACACATTTCTGTCATTGGGATGATTATTCTTTCTGTTTTATACTCTGAAATGCCATCTTCAGGTCTGCTTCAGCAGTTGTGATCAGTCCTTAAGTTGTGTTATGTTTCAAAACATTCTTCATTCCTTTGCATCTTTTCTTATTTTGACTATTAACATACTAATCACCAGATTCTGAGCTATTTCAAAGCTGGATTAAACATTTACTTCTTTCTGTCTCTGTTTTGCAAGTTAATATCTAAAATTCTCATTACACCATGTTGCTGACCCTGAGCAGAGGGATATTTTATTTTTTACAAGATAAATTCTTTCTGAGGTCAGTTTTTTAAATTTATAATCCTTTAATAAAAAAACTCACACCTTCTTACTTAAAAACAACAAAATTGCAGAATTCAGAGATAATTTGCAGCAAAGTAGATGTTCTATTTGAGTTTTTATTATGAACACAACATGTATTTTACTGAACAAGCCTTTTTAAAGGACAAGTCCCTTTGCCCCCAATCCTGTATTTCTTGCTACAATTCGAACCTGTTACTCCAGCCAGATCAGTTGTGTCCGTGGGAGGATATGTGCCCACTGACTAGAAACAGGCTGTGTTGGAATCCTGGTTCCATCACCTAGAGTTTCTGCAATGTTCTTTATTTCTGCAATGTTTCTGTTCTTAAATAATAACCGTAGCAGGGCCCGGGATTTAGCTCAGTGGTTTTGGCGCCTGCTGCGCAAGGGCAAGGACCAGAGTTAGATCCCTGGAACCAAAAAAAAAAAAGAAAAAATAATAATAACCGTAGCAAAAAGAATGAGGATACTGATAGTATTTCACAGGTTATAGGTAAGGATTGAGTTAATCTGTGCAGCCTGTTGCCTGGTATGTATGAGCATGCAGTTATGTGTTGGCTATAAAATGTTTTGTACCTTGGGAACTCCTTGCTCATTCCCTCTGTGCTTTTGTTGATGCGATTCTCACGCTGCTCTTGCATCCCTTAACCACTACCTGCTCTCCTTGTGCCCCCCCTCCCTGTTGCCTGTGATTTACCTGCTGTATCAAATTCAATTCAGTTGCCTCTCCTGTATTAGACTTTTCTATTTCAGTTTACATTGACTTTGAATTCCTGTAGGTCCCCTTACTCTTTTTTAGTAGTCATATTTCTATTTTTTATGTTGTATTTCTGCCTTTTATGGTATTTCTTTTGAAATATTATATATAGTAAAATTAGTGGTGTAATTATTACAATCAAGATACAGAAGTTTCATCACTCCCAAAAGACAGACACACACATGCACCTTTTTTTTTGTACTGGAGATCAAACCCAGAACTTCTTCCATGGCACAGAAGTGCTCTACCGCTGAACTACATATATTGGTATTTCTTTTAAAACAATTTCTTGAGTATGCCTTCTTGTTTTTATACCTAAAACTTTGGTTCTTCAGTCTAGTATCTGTTTCATACTAGCTTGTCTCCTGCATATATAGTTTAGCTTATTATTTGAGTATCCAGTGAGTAGATGTTTAGGTATTTTAATTTTATAAAGCAAAGCCTAAAGCATGGTAAATTTGAACATATTGAGAAGCTGCTAGCCAGGTACAGTGTGCACCACTGTAGTCTCAGCTACTTGGGAATCTGAGGTAGGAGAATTAGAAGTTTGAAACTAGCCCAAGGCAGCATAGTGAAACCCCGTCTCCAGAACAAAACAAGACCAAAAAAGAAAAGAAAAGAAACACAAAGAAGCTGCTATTTTAAGTTATTTAACTTTGGTCTTTCAGGGTCTTTTTATTTAGGTGGAAGTTTTCAACTAATTATTTCTTTATAACTTCTTAAAGTGGTTTTGGAGGCCCACCAGGGCTAATAAAATTCTTTTGATTTGTCTTTGGAAAACAAAAGGTGTGTTCTTTTCTTTCTGTTTTCATTATCACTTATACTTAGGTTTTCTATTTTTTCTAGCTATTTGTTTAAATTCTAATGTGAAACAAATTCTGATAGCTACTTAACTGCATTTGACTGTTACGCTCTTATTAAATTTACAGATCTTTGCCTTTTTAAAAAATGTATTTAAGATATTAAACAGTTCAGTTAAATATGAATTAGTTATAGAATAGAAAATAGAAAAATCTTGTTTTTTTCAGCTTTAATTTTCCATGGGTCAATTTTGCCCTCTTCTTTGAGTTTCTTTTATTGATTGTTCCTAAAATCAGGTCAATGCAAGTAAGCGAATATGTTCTTGGATTAGCAAATGCTGCATGGTTTCCTCAGTTTTTTCTCTTGGGTATTATGGAATATTTAGCTTTCTCCAGAAAGGGAAAAATATTTTTTAAGATTTGTATCCCATTCAGTAGACTTTACTTCCTAAAGAAGCGAACTGAATTTAATCATATGTGTCTTTTTTTTCCCTTCCCCAACAGCTTCCATGCCTATGGCTGTTCTAAATTTGGGCCAAATATATCCATTTCAGAGAGGCTTTTTCTGTAAAGACAACAGCATCCAGTATCCGTACCATGACAGTACCATCACATCCACTATCCTCACCATAGTGGGGCTGGGCTTACCCATTTCCTCTGTAAGTAAACTAATAGGTAGTGATGGGTTTGTTGTGCTGATGGTTGGATGAGGTGAAGGAGCTGGGTGGGGGTAAAGCCTAGTCATATCTTCACCAGTGTTGATGTGGTGAATGGTTGTTTGAGAAATATACTGTTTTAATCTATAGATGTTTTTCCAGTTAAAGGTAGTTGTTACCCAAAACAGTTTAATGTCATCCTTAAGAATTATAGAGTGATTATTTTACCATGGAAAGGTTCATCTAATCATTTAGGCCAATTCTTCTTCCTGTATAAGTGGAGAAACTTAGACCCAGATATTTGATCCAAGTCCAGCAGACTATTTTATGGCAGAGCTGAAACTAAGATTATGCTTGCTTTATCATACTATTAAGTGGAAATTGAGGTCATGAAAAAAGAGATAGGTTTACTTTTTAAATTTGAGAAAATAAACTCAGCAGAAAGATTATAAAGACATGTATGGAAAATAAAATCTCAGAATACACTAAAACTGTGTCACTATTTTAAAAGTTGTGCTGTTCTTTGTGAGTGTGTGTGTGTGTGTGTGTGTGCACATGCACGCTGGAATTGAACCCATTGACTGAGCTACATGTTATCCCTTAAAATCTTTATCGTGAGACAGGGTCTCGGTAAATTGTTCAGGCTGGTTTGGAAGTTTCAATCCTCCTGCCTTAGCCTCTGGAGTAGTAAATAAAGTTGTGTTATTTTTTAGATAGTTCATCAGCTTGTAGGATAATGTTGTGTTTCACTATTTTAGATAACTGGAAACTTTTCTTCTTAGTTAAGATTCATAAACTGGGTTAAGACTGCCACTTAGGATAGTGTGCCTACTTTCTTTATCCTTGGACATGATACCTATTCTTCCTTCCTTTTAATACGGCATGGAAATAGGAAGGAGCAAGGCAAAGATTTACCTTCTTGAACTTCTTGGGAGTGGAACAGATCAGATTTTTTTTTTTTTGGACCACCTGCTTCTTGTCATTTGACTTCCTTAGATATTTGACTTATACAATTTTAGTGTCTCACCAAAATTGAGCAGTCTTATCCCATAATAGGACTGGCTAGCTTTTTCCCGTTTTGATCCCAAATTGACTAAGAATTTACTTGATTTTGCAGGATAAATATTCATTTTTTTCCCCCTAGGAGATATTTTTTTCCTAATTGTCATCACAGTATTCTGAAGGTGAAAGGGACTTGGGTATTATGTTCCAAAAGATATACAAGTATTTCTATATACTAACAATTCTAATTTGATTATAATCACTTTTTTTGGCTTTTTTTGGTGCCGGGAATCGAACTCAGGACATTGTGCTTGCTAGGAAGGCACAGTGCTGCTGAGCTAAATCCTCAGCCCTATAATCACTTTTATAGGAGTAAAAGGAAAAAAAGTCTGGGCTTAGTTTAAGGAGAGACTTGCTTTTTTCTAAGATGTCTGTTTCACCATAACTGTGGCAACATCTATTTTGTTGTCAGTCTTAATGAACACTGAATAGGGAAGCATGCTTTGACAGTGTTACTCTCCTTGTTTGAAGTCCAAAGTATTTGCTGTAGCTATTATTTTGAGCAGTTGTTGCCAGATACTGTAGTCTTTTCTTTTTCTTTTTTTTCTTTTTTTGGTACCGGGGATTGAACTCTGGTCCTTGTGCTTGCACAGTAGGCGGCGAAACCACTGAGCTAAATCCCCGGCCCTACTGTAGTCTTTTAAATACTGTTCCGTATTTGAGGGAATAATTGCATGAGGCTCACGAAGTTACTTTTAGTGATTTGATTTGTTAATTACATCTTTTTGTTAAATTTTAATTATAAAATAATACTCATTTATGAATTAAAACTTATGAAGTAGAAAAAAAAGAAATAATTCTTAGTTCTAAGGACAAATTGTAACATTTTGTTGTTAAATCCTTTAGTGTGGCAGTTTTTATAGCATTATGACCACACTACAAACTTCAGTTTTATACCTTTACTTATCTTTACAATAGATATTTAAAAAGTATTTATCAATATAAATATCAAATAACCATGGAGTTTAAATGAAGAGAAATAAGGCTAAATTATGTTTTTTAAAAAAATGTAGTGGTAAAGGACTTGGTATGAATCCTTGACTTTCTGGATTTGTTGGACAGAAATGACCTGGAAAGATATTTTAGTGCAAACTTATTTATATTAAAAAGAAGTAATAATAACTGAGTGAGTTTCTGGGTCTTAAACATGCTGATGGCTTTTGGACTAATATGAAAGGATTCTGGCAAATTCCTAGGGTAATATTTTACATACTTAATTGTTTTAATAGTTTATAACATCAGATAAGACGTTTTTGGGGAAGACAATGAAATGAATTGTTTGATATAATGTTATATGCACATACCTTATATGGTAGCAAGTAATAATATTCTGAATGATAAAATCCACATTTTAAAGTGCTGATTTATTTTTACAGTCTGAGGTCCATAATCTTTTTTTAAAATTCACTCTCTGCTCCCTCTTCATTAGCTATCAGAAAAATGCCAAATTAAGAAGACTGTGGGTTTCTGCCATTATTTGGCCTAAACTATTTTCTTTTTGAGTTTTAATGATCAGCTTTGGACTTGACCCTCATACCCCACCCTTAGTCCTTGCAAACACATGCAGGTTTCTTGGCTTTGTGTAGGTCTGTCTTCTCCTTTAGTATTTCCCTGTATATGTACTTTTATACATTTTTATATTTCTAGAAAAAGGTAAAAATTTTAATCTGGGTGCCTTTCAGAGTAATGATACTAGCAATAAAATTAATGTTAAATCTCAAATCTACATATTCAAATGAGTAAGTATACTGTTCTAGAGTAAATGTAGAGTTTGGGAATACAAAATTCTTATTTATCTTTAACAGGTTATATTACACTGACATATGTACTGACTCTGAGTAGTTGCTTTTATTACAAGGTATCATCTTTTAGTAAAAATGTTTAGCCTAAAATAATAATATAGCCAATGATTTTTGTATGTGTATGACAAATGTATACAACTCCTAAACAGACACTGTATTGTTCACGGTGACCTAAACTGCATCATTACAAACCAGGAGTATATGTGAATGTATGAAAAAGGCTTAATCTCTTTATATATCTTATAAGTTAGTGAGAAATAGATGAATGGCCCAAGGAAAAGTAGGCTGAGGGTATAAACAAAGTTTTCAGTGGGAGGGAAAAACTTCTAAGGTATATAAAAAAGATTTAATGTTCTTAAGAAATAAGTTATTATTAAAGCAACACTGAAAAGACAGTTGGCCTGTCATATTAGCAAAAATAAGAACTTTTCCTAGCTTGTCATGCATGGAAAACAAGTATTATACACAAACCTAGCAGGGGTATAAATTGTTATTAAAAAGAATATATTGGCTGCTGTGGCCGCTATATCACTGCCCCAGAGCACCAAGGAGCAGAGCCCCCCCAAGCGCAGAGGAGGTGAGTGTCCCCGTGTCCCCCCCCCACCATGGCTGTGCCAAGCCATTACCTGGATCCACACTACAGAGTTGCAGGGGTCATAAAGGACATTGTTCTGAACTCTAGAAGATAGAACAGAAGTGAACAACAGAAAGAGGGCTTCTCTGAGGCTCCTTGTTGAAAATTAAAGCCCACTGTAAAAGTGAAGAAAATCTCTGCAATAAAGGCACACCAGACCACCTTAGTTGGGGGAGCAGCAGTGTGGACAAGAGCGGCATGGCTGCAAGCCGATCCCAGCCAGGGCTCCGCCCTGACCCCAGAGGCTTAGGCACACCGGCCCAAGCCAGGGGCCCACCTGGAAAAGAGCTGCACAGGCACACAAGCAACAGCCAGAGGTTGGCCCCGATACCATCAGTAAGTACACAAGATCCTAGCCAGAAGCTTGCTCACCCAACAAGAACTGGGGTGCACAGCCCACAGCCAAAGGCCCTCTCAGCAGCTACATAGGGGCCCTAGTGAGAGGCACACCGAGATACCATCCCAAGTGTGCACAGGCCCCAGCCAGAAGGCCACCTTTCTGAACCCAGGAATTAGTGTACTGGTGAGCGGCAGAGAAAAGGCTGCTCTGTGGCTTGCTGAGAATTGAAGACCACTAGGTGACCAAAAAGTTATCTCAACAAAGGCACAGCAGACTGTATCTGTTGAAATGAGAAGACATGTAAACAAGTCTCAAAACCAGACTTCCGGATCACCTAAGGCAACCCCAAAGGGAAAAGAGATGGAACACACTGATAATACACAACCACCTGGACTCCCTGAACTGGCAACAAAAGAGGATCTGGAAAAAAATGAAATCAGAAATAATTTCTCAGATAACAACAGAGATTTTGCCCATAGCACAACACATGATTAATAAATCTAGAGAGGACACAGATTAAAAAAATAGAGGAGCTGAGAAGCATGATGGAATCCCAACATAGGAAACAAATGGAATGCATAAAACAGATCCAAACATTTCCAGATTAAAAACTCCATTGAAAGTTTACAGAGCAGAATGAGCCAATGTGAGGACAGAATTTCAGATATAGAAGATAAGATTGCAGTTAGTGGCTAGGAAAAGAAAAATTGCTTCAGGATTGTAAGGGACCACGAGAAATCAGTCCAGCAGCTGCTAGATGATGCAAAGAAGGATAATGTAAGACTGATAGTCCATGAAAAAACAGGATAGAGTGCAGATGACATTAAAAAAACTCTTCACAGAAGTGATGGCAGAAAACTTTCCAAGCAGGGGAAAAGAACTTGACATACAGATAAGTGAGGCATATAGGACTACAACTAGCGTTGATCAAAAAAAATCTACACATAGGCATATAATTGTTAAGATTCCAGAAACCCAACAGAAGAACAAAATTCTATAAGCAGTTAAAAGAAACAAATCATATACAAAGGAAAGCCCATCAGAATCACAGCAGACTTCTCAATGCAAACCCTCAAGGCTAGAAGAGCTTGGTGTGATGTATTTCAAGCCCTAAAGGAAAACAGCCTCTAACCCAAATTGATGTACCCTGAAAAACTATCTTTCAAAATTGATGGAGAAGTAAGATAGTTTCATGACAAAGAGCAGCTTAGGAACTTCATGAATACCAAACCAGCACTCCAAAAAATTTTACACAATATCCTAGGAAAAGACAATGATGATCACAACCCCATGAAGCCCAGCACAATGAATCCATTGGGCAGAAGAAGAAATTAAATGTAAAGGGGGAGAATCCAACAAAAAGAAAAAGTCATGACAATGATAAGTCAATACATATCAGTTATAACCATCAATGTTAATGGTCTCAATGCACCAGTCAAAAGAATCAGACTGGTAGAATGGGTCAAGAAGCAAGATCCAACAATATGGTGCATACAAGAGACACACGTAATTCAAAAAGAAACTCATAGACTGAACGTTAAAGGGTGGAAAACAATACTCCATGCGACAGGAACCCGAAAAAAAGGAGTAGCTGTCCTCTTTGTAGTTGAAGTGAATTTCAAACCAAAATCAGAAACACTTCTAGTCCCAAGAATTTTATATAAGGGATAGTCAGCTTGTATGTACAAATCTATTGTGAACATATTCTTTCATTTCTCTTAAGTAAAAACTTTTTTTTTTTTTTTTTTTGCGGGACTGGGGATTGAACTCAGGACCTTGGGCTTGCAAGGCAGGCACAGTGCCACTGAGCTAAATCCCCAGCCCACTTAAGTAAAAAACTTAAGAACAGAACTGTTGGTTCTTAACAGTAATACAGAAATTTCTGTATTGTATTCCAAAATGGTTTTTTCATTTTCATTCACATTAGCAGTATTAGAAAGTTCTAACCGGTTCACACCTAAGCTCACATTTGTTCTTTTAAAACCTTCAATTTAATCTCCCTAATGAGTGTATAATGCAGTCTTGTTATTGCACTGATTAGTATTTTTCTGATTTTAGTGTTGCACACCTTTCCTTGTGGTGTACTGGCTATTTATCATCTTGTGTTTACTTTTTAGTTGGGTTGTCTGTTAATGAGCTGTAAGAGTTCTTTATATATTCTGGTCATAGGTTATATGTATTATAAATATGTTCTGTTTAAGGACTACTTTTCATTTTCTTAACTATGTCTTTTAAGGTTCTAAATTTTGATGGACTCTCATCAATTTTTTTCTTTTATATATCATGTTTTTTGTATCCTAGGAA
>NW_004624759.1:3815104-3827302 GCF_000247695.1 Heterocephalus glaber
AAAAATATGAGAAAAAGAAAAAAAATGGAAACAATCTTTGTAAATAGGGAAGGGTGGAGGGGGTGAAGGGAGGGCAGGGGAATGGGGAAAAAAATAAGAACCAAGGTATGTCATGTAAAGGTCCAAGATCCCAATGATGAATGTAACTGTATTTTATACCTAAAATGTACCAATATACTTAATGAAAAAAATAGAATATATTTTTTGACCTAGAAATTATACTGTTAACCACTTTATCCTAGGCAATAATAGTGTTATGCAGAGAATTAGTTACAAGAATATTCATGCAGTATTATGTTTTATAGCAGAAAATAAGAATAAATCCAGCTGCAGGAGTCTGTTATTATTTACCTTAAGGATTCATCCACCTCATTCATTCATAGATATATATGTCCGTGTGTGTGTGTATTCATTGGCAGTATTGGGAATTGAACACAGAGCCTTCACATAGAGATACATCTCCAGCTTTGACTTCATTCATTCATTCAGAGACAGGGTCTGGCTATGTAGTTCAGGCTGGTCTTGAATGCACTTACGTAGCCCAGGCTGGCCTTGAATTGTAGGTGATCCTCCTGTCTCAGCCTCCTGAGTGCTGGGATTACAGGCATGCACCACCACACATGGCTGTATTTTTTGTTTTGATACGAGGTCTTGCTAAATTACTAAATTGCCCAACCTGGGCTTAAATTTGCAATCCTCCTGCCT
Source organism: Heterocephalus glaber (assembly GCF_000247695.1). Next base: position 3,815,810 of record NW_004624759.1, read on the forward strand.
CAGGATCCCAGAGTGCACCAGAAATTACAGGTGTGCACCACATGCCCACCTTATTTCATATTATTTTTGATGATACTTACTGAAATGAAATATAGAGTCTCACTATGTAGTTAAGGCTGGCCTTAACTCACTGTGTAGGCCAGTTAGGCTTTGAACTTTCGGCAGTCCTGCCTCGGCCTCCCAAGTGCTGGGATTACAGGCATGTGCCACCTCACCTGGCTGGAATATGTGTATTGAGAGTGGAGAGGAGAAGGATACTAATGGTTCTTTCTGAATAGTAGGGTTACTAATATGTGAGGTTTTCATTTTATCACTGTATATTTTGTTTTTTCCCTGTGAACATATATTGCTTTTCAAACAAGGAAACCTATTATGAATTTTAAAAAAAACACGAGAAGTTATCTCATTTTCATTTGATACACCTAAAGTTTGTGTTAACTGTATACCCATTTTTCACATAGTTGTGAGTGCTTAACTGTTATATGTGGGTTTAGTTTTGTCTGTCTCCAAGAAAGTGCTCAAGGGAAGTCATTCTACATAATTATTCTAAAAAATACAGAAATAGAAATAATTTCTTAAATCAAAATTTAGAATAATGTACTTTAAGTTACCTTTTTTAAAGTGAAGTTGTTAGAATAACAAAAATGTCTGGCTTTTGCATACTATTAAGCATATTTTTCCAGCATTGATTATTCCTCAGTTTTTTCTATCAGTATAATAAATATATTATGTTAAGTAGATAATCATACTTTTAAACTATATAGTACAAGTTGCAAGAAATGCTTTTCATTTTTGGTAGTATAATTACTCTCAAGATAGCTTTTTAAAAGTCACTTTTGTTCTCCATTAATGCTTGAGAGGAATGGAAATGCAATTTAAAGTTTTAGAGTTAAAATTCCATCTGTCAAGTTGAGGATTTGATAATGTTTGATAATTAATGGAGATTACTATGAGTATATAGATTTTCAGAAGTTGTTTTTGGTATACATTTTATTAGGGTGACTGTTTCCAAAGCAGTTAACTATGGTCTTAATTTCTGTTCATTTGAATAGCTTACATAAGTTTCTAGTCATGAGAAAGAAGGAATGGATAGATTAATAAATTCTTACAAGGTGTAAAGTAATATACAAGTAAAATGTTATTTATGGCAGAAGCAGCTGTGGAATTTTACTCTGCATGATGGGAGGAGTACATTGATATTTGTTGAATTTTATGGGATCATAAATTTTTCTTGCTATCCATTTCCTGTACTGGTCCAGGAAGCTGGTATCCGAACAGCCTAATGCCCACAGTTGGATTCTTGTCTACCTTATTTGCATGGTGACGTAGGTGCTATGTTGCTGTTACCCAGTGGGCAACAAGACAGTACACTTGGTTAAAGTAGTGTGACATTGTGGGTCTGTTTGTTCACCATCATATCCTCAGTGTCAAGCACAGTGCTTGTTAGCTTTAGGAGTTTAATAAACTAGAGGTAGAAAATTTTAATGAAAAGTACAAAATGTGAAATGGAAGATCATTGTATATATATATATTTTTTGACACAGGGTCTCTCTATGTAGTTCAGGCTGGCCCTGAATTCACTGTGTAGCCCAGGCTAGCCTTGAACTCATGGCAATCCTCCTGCCTCTGCCTTCCTAGTGTTGGGATTACAGGCATGCGCCACCACGCCTGGCCATTGTATGTATATGTGTGTGTGTGTGTGTGTGTGTGTGTGTATTTTTTTTTTTTTTGGATCAGGGATCGAACTCGGAACCTTGTGCTTCCGAGGCAGGCATTGGAACCACTGAGCTAAATCCCTGGCCCCACTGTATATTTTTGATAATAACTGCTACCATGAAAATTCAGCTTAATGCTGAAATATACCATGTTTCCAAGTCATCTCTTAATATCAGATATAATAAGTTTTGAGGAAAAAATAAATGGGACACAATTATGTTGGATTTTTGCCTTACTAGAGATATTTAAAATATGGGGGAAATTCCTGTTAGAAGAAACACAGTTTTATGAAGGTTGGCTTAGATTGAAAAAATTTTATTTTCTTGTCTGCTTATTCCTATGTGGAACTGCATTTTCTATCTACTGTTGTGGAAAATAACTCTCTGTAAGTTCTTATGAGTAATTGTCCTAGCTTCTATTCTTTATATGATGAAGTAATAACAGACGCCAACTGTCAGTGATTTGCTGTAATCACAGATATTTTCTTTGTTTAAAACTTTGCTTTACATGGGACCTTTGGAAGAGGTAATATGTAGAATTAAATACTTTTGACATTAAAAAGTACTGGATGTTTAGATTTGGTATATTTAAGGATTTGTTATACATCCGTTTTACAGAACACTTGAAAGTATTTTGATAAAGTTTACTTTATATTGGATGAACTTAATGGAAGAAAATCATATAATTATTGAGTATGCATTGTTAATAATGAAAAGTGAAACTCTTTCATATTACCAAAGCTTACTGGTAGGGTTTTTCCAAATGATGGTTTTTTGGTTTTTTTTGTATCGAGGATCGAACTCCAGACCTTGCACTTGTGAGGAAAGTGATGTGGTTTTCAAGGGAAGTATTTGCTCATAAAATCTTTAAAAGGCTTTTGGACACCCCTCACCCCATGAAAACTTTCGTGTTAAATAAATTAGTAGTCTCAGGCCACATCATGGAACTCCTCTGCTAAGGTTAAGTGGTAAGTATAGTTATCTGATGTGCTGAGTTCACCTCTGCTAAATTAGTAGACATCTTTTCACTCTTCTACTGCATATATTTTGACAGATCTTCAGGATTTGACTTGGTTAAATGTTGCTGTTAGATGGGAACTCTTTTTGTTTTTTAGAAGCTTTAAAACCTCTACTATCATGAATGAATTATGTGTAATAAGACAATTGAAATGAAAATGTTCGTTTAATTACCACCAGGAATTAAATGTAGTGCTTTTCAATATATATTACTTGGTAATTGTGAAAACATGAGCAAAAATAGTAGTGTCTGGAAAGAAGCCATTCATAAAACCCTTACGTGTTTCTCCCATAGCTACGAACAGCTTGTGTTTCACAAGTTCTCTAGAATGCTACTCGGTATTCTTCTGTAACTACATTCCTTTGAACTTCATTTTTAAGAAATAAAAAAAAAAATCTCTCTACCACTTTTGTCAGTTATCTTTAAGCTTTTATTTTTAGAATGACAATGAGATAGAGTCTTAAGAATGGCAGTTTATAATAGCTAAATCTTGGAAACAAACCAAATGCCTATCAACCAATGAATGGATAAAAAAGTTTTTTTTTCATACAGTGGAGCACTATTCTGCCATAAAAAAGATAAACTTCACCTGCCTCTCAAGCACAAGGTCCTGAATTTGATCCCTGGTGCCAAAAAAAAAAAGATAAACTTGAGACATTTATAGCTAAATTCATGCTCCTTGAGACTATACTCTGAAGTGAAATAAATCGGATACATGTGTAAATATTTCATTATCTCTCTGGTATGAGAAACTGAAAGTGTAAATAAGTAGCAAAATGTATAATACATAATGTGAAATAGGAAGAAATTGTTCAAAAGGAAAGGGGAACTAAGAGGGGTTGAAGGGAGTGGGGAGGGGAAGGGGATTGGGGGAAAAGAGGAATAAGATATACCATATACAGGTAAAATTTCCTGTGATGATTGTGAACATTATGTATATCTAAATTGTATCAATAAAATTAAAGAATGGCTGTTTTTGCTATATCCTGAACCTGTGTTTGCAACATGACAAGAAATAGAATGCCATATTACTTGTAGAAAGAGACATACTTTGATTGATTGAGACAGTCTTGCTGTGTTGTCCAGGGTAGTTTCTAATTCCTAGGCTCCAGTGATCCTCCTGCCTCAGCCCCTGGAGTACCAGGGACTACAGGTGTGCACCACCATGCGTGGCGAACTTTTTGTTTCTGTAGTCTTTTGAACTATGAACATTCGATACCAGCTCATAGCATAAGAGTACAGCAACCTAGTTTAGAAAGAAGCTTCCCACTTGCTGACTCTGGTGAGGGGGCATGTAGTGGTACTGAGGAACTTTTTAATCAGATGGCTTTTCAATGGCTTAGATGGCATCTTGGCTTAGAGAGTGGAGTGTAGGAGTAGATCTTGTCATTTGTAGGTGAAAGATCAAGGAGGTCAGTGGCAGGCATCAGTGATTCACTGATTTTTCCTCAGAATATATGGGAATTTTGAAGCACAATATAGTTGTGTGTTAACATGAGTTGAAGCAAATACATTATTATATTTGAATGTTAATTTGACATATCTAACACCATTGGTTTAGAAGTTGTCAATTTGAGAGGACCAAGTAAAATTTCTGTCAAATTAATTTCTTTATGACTTGAGGAAGTATACCTTTGTTTAATTTTAGCAGGAAACTGTCTTTTTCCAGCATGGAAAGTAACCCTGACCTGATAAAGAAATCACTGAAGCAAGGAGGTGGAAAGAACAACTGGGAGATATGTCTCCCCCCTCCCCCTTTTAACTATATAATGTTGCTATTCCCATTAATATAATTTGGATGCTCATTGCTTAGTTTAGAATTTTTGCATATGTATGTAAACAGAAGGCTGTATTCTATTGTTTATTGAGTATTCTATATGAAGCATCGTACTAGATATGATACAGATTCTATCAAAATAAGTCCCTGAGGTTGGTAAGTATTTCTGTTTTATAGCTATAAGTGGCTGAGTTGGGATTTTAACTCCAAGTCTGCCTTGCTCTCTTGTTCATATTCCTTTTTGTTTTTGTTTTTTGGTACCGGGGATCAAACTAGGGACCTCACGCTTGCGAAGCAGGCAGTGGAACCACTGAGCTAAATCCCCAGCCCTCATACTCCTTTTTGATAGTTCCTTAGTATCTTTAGTAGGGATTTGGTCTGTTTTGGTAAGTCCTATAAGATCTTTTGTTTTGGTTTTCTTTTATCAGTTATAAGTTATAATGAATGTGAGTCTAGTTGATAAAGATCAGACTAGAGAAGAATAGTTGGAAACTTGGGTTGGTGTGATAGCATTCACTAAGGCATACACTGGAGCTTGCCTGTCTGGGTAGACTTTATCTACTGAAAGAATTCCTGAATCTGGATCTAGACACTTTAAGAATGAAGGTTTGAATTAGAATTTTGCTCCTTAGTTCCACTCCCGATATGATATATAAGCCACTTAATCTGTTCATGTATGTTTACCTATGAAAAGGATGGCTTTCAGAGGTCATGAAAAGAGGATTTGTTTCATTGATTCAAATACCACATTAATCTTAGTCTGGCCTTAGTCTAAGAAACCACTTTGGTATTGGGCTTTGAAGAAAGGCACTGGTCTATTCACCTTCTAAATGTTTTGCCAATATTATTATTGTTGTTGTTATTATTTCTTCTCCTCTCTTCCCCCTTCCACTTCCTCCTCCTCCTCCTGGATGATCAGTTACATTTTATTACTTTTGTGCCTTTATAAAAAATTGGTTGGCTATATTTGTATGGTTCTATTTCTCTATATTCCTTTATATTCATTCATTCATTAAGGTGCTAAAGATTGAACTGAGGGCTTTTGCACTGAACTACTTCCTCAGTCCTTTTTATTTATTTTTATTTTGAGACAGGATCTCACCACATTTCCCAGTCTGGGCTTGAATTTGTGATCCTCCTGCCTCATTCTCTTATGGTGCTGGGACTATAGGTAGGCATCACCACACCTGCCCAGCTTCATTGATATTTGTGTCTGGCCTTACATTAATACCACACATAACTGTATATTGGGTGGTAAAAAATATATATATCAGTACCTTAAAATTGGTTAAAAGAAAATAAATTATAGCATTGTGTTTCTCAAATTCAGGGAGTGTAACTCCTCCAATTGTAGTATTCTTTTTTTTTTGTAGTATTCTTTTTCAAAATTATTGTTGGCTGTTCTAGTTCCCTTGACTTTCCACATAGAGTATGACTATGTTTATGTTTACAAAAATGTCCTGCAGGAATTTTGATAAGAATTACCTCAAACCTATAAATCAGTTTAGGGAGAATTGACCTTTACCTTGTTAAGTCTTCCAATCTATGAAGACAGTATATCCTTATATAGGCATTTGATTTTTTTTAGTTTTAGTAGTTTCCAGCATACAGATCCTGTGTATTTTTTAAAGTTTATGCTTAAATATTTCAGTATTTTGAACTCTTATAAATGATACTGTGCTTTTAATTAATTTTGGTTTCCAGTTGTTTTTTGGTACTATATAGAGATAGGACTTTTTTGTTGTTGTTTATATCCTGTGATCATACAGTACTCACTAGTTCTAGGATTTTGTGATAGATTCTTGGGATTTTGTACACCTTCCTGGTTTTAATTCTACCTTTCTGGCTGTTTTTTTTTTTTTTTAATTGTTGTTCTTTTAAGACAGGATCTTGCTAAGTAGTTTAGGTTGGCCTTGAATTCACATTTTTCCTGCCTCAGCCTCCCAAACTCTGGGTTCTGGGATTATAAGTGTACAACACCATGTCTGGCCCCTCATTTGTAAGTTCTTTGTCTTTTCACTAACCTTTTAAATTTGGAGTGCTCTAGAGATCAGTGCTTGGATCCTCCTTTCTCCTGTAATTATACTTCCTCCTTTGTTAGTAATCTCATGTGAAATCATTGTTAATTGCCTGTTTGCCAAATTTGTATTTTTAGACTGGACTTTTCCCCCAGCCTTCTGACTCTACTCCCACTGCCAATTTGACATGTCTACTAATAGGTGCCTCAAGCTAGATGGCATCGAAGATTGAACTGTTAGGTCTGTCCCTGGCTCTCTGTTCCATCTTCAGTCTTCCCCCACAATGCACTTTTTGTTTTGTTTTGTTTTTGGTAGTGGGGCTTGAATTTAGGACCTTGGGCTTTCGAGGGAGGTGCAGTACCACTGAGCTAAATCCCCAACTCAGTTAATGCACTTTTAATCTTAGTTTATGGTGGGTTCAGTGGCACATAGCTGTAATACCAGCTACTCAGGAGGCTGAGGCAGGAGGGTTGCAAGTTTGGGCAACTTAGACCCTGTCTCAAATTTTAAGAAGGGCTAGGGATGTAGTTTAGTAGTGGAGCACATACTCACCATGTGGGAGGGCATGAGTTCAATCCCCAGTACCACAAAATAAACTTCTGGTTGCTGGAAGTGGAAAACCTTTAGGTCATTGCTAACTGCTCTTTGTTTTTTGAGATAGAATCTTGCTTTGTAGTTTAGGCAGGCCTTGAGCTCACTATGTAGCCCAGACTGGCCTCAAATTCTCATTGATGCTCCTGCCTCAGCCTCCTGAGTGCTGGGATTACAGGTGTGCACCACCATGTCTGGCATGCTGTTTCTTATAGTTATATCCAATCAATTTATTCTCAGATCCTCTTGACTTTACTTTCACATTAAATTCTGATTTTGACCACTATAAAGTTTGTACCAGGCCTGCTCCCATCTCTAAATAATACCTTGTATAGAGCAAGAACTCAGTTAATTATTGAACTGAATTGAATGATTGCTTCATTATTAAAGAAGTGGTAATCAGAGGCAGTAAGAGCTCACTTTTTCTAGTTGAGTTATAAGCTTTTATAATGAAATGTCCTTTAATGTTGATCAAAATAACAATATTTTAAGTTCTTTAATTTGTCAGACTTTGTAATAGATGGTGTTCCTTAGCTTTTCGGTCTGTGTACTGAATTGAGCTTAAGTGCACTTAATATTAAATTGTTTCGAAGACTTTACAAATAGGAAAATGCTTTACTCTCAGCCGTTATTACTTATAATTTGCCCTGTACATCTGAAAATAATAATTTTTCAGGTTTTTAAAACCTTGCCTCTAGTAAAAGTAATATTAATGAAGTACATTCCAGGTAAGCATTCCATATCTAAGAGTATGTTATGCATAAGGAAACTGCTGTGAATTGTTTATAGGAAATACATCCGTGATTAAGTGATAAAGGAATGCAGCAGTTCAGGTAAACTTTAGTTATATGGTACTCATGATCTTCCTTCTTTTCTCTTGGTTCTTTTCTCCCCCTCAGTTCAGAGGATTGAACCTAGGGCCTTTTGCACTGAGCTATGTCCCCAGTCCATTTTTTATTTTGAAACATGGTCTCATTAAGTTGCCCAGATTGGGCTTGAACTTGTGTCCTCCTGCCTCAGCCTCATAAACCACTGGCATTACAGGCCTGTTATTTCTTTTTTCTGATTCATTCTGTGTTTTGATGTGTGTTTTCTATATTATCCCCATGTGCCCCAGTGCACTTCAGTGCACTTACATTTCATGTATCAACTGGGCAGGTAACTGGACAGGTTGTTAAGCAGTCACCACAATTGCGTTCTCTTAAATATAAACAGAAGGAAAAGAAGTAAGATACTGGCATATTCTTTTTACTGTGTGTTTTTTTTTTTTTTTATTCTTTGAGACAGGATCTCTCTATGTGGTCCAGGCTGGCTGCAGATTCAGTAGGTAGCCCAGGCTGGCCTTGAACTTGATTCTCCTGCTTCAGCCTCTGCAGTGCTGGGCCTATAGGCATGTGCCATTGTATCCAGCTTCTTTATTGTCTTACTCAGCAGGAGTTTATCTTAGGTACTCGCTAACATTTTTTGACAACTTGTATTTCTCTTTTCTTTTAAAAATTTTTCTTTGTAGTGCAATAGATTGAACTCAGGGCCTCATACGTGCTAAGCAGACACTCTACCACCACAGCTTTTCCACCACCCCTGTTTGTTTGTTTGCTTGTTTATTGATGCTGGAGCATGTATTAAGGACCTGTGTATAAGCTGTGCTGTATCATTGAGCTACACTTCCAGCCCAAACTTGTATTTTCAAAATTGACTTTATTTGGAATTTTCCCCATTGGTAAATAAACAAAGCTAGATTTTAGACTAAATATATACACACATCACATGTCTGTTTAGCCCAGGGGTGCAGTCAGGTGGCAGAAATAACAGTTGACTCATTATTCTATATCTAGTCTGTACCAAGGCTTCTTCCATCCACATCCTTCTTTTCCCATTCATGCATTAAAGACAAGAATATGAACTATTTCACAAAAGAATATGAACTATTTCACATCATCTTCTCTGTCTCATGGCTCTTCTGGTCTGCTAATGGGGTCCTTTCATCTTCCAGACTACCAGGGCAGTTTTTTACCTTGCAACAAATCTCAAGGCCCCTGACATTAGTGTGTTAGAACTTCTCAGACTATTGCTTGCTGCTCTTAGCCCTGACACAGTGATTTCCTTCTTAGTAATAATTTAATATTTAAGTATTAATACTTAATAATAAACCTTCATGATTCGCTACTGTGGGCTCTGGAGTTACATGTTACTCTCTCCTGGGCATCTGATATATTTTATAAAATACTCAGTAAGAGGGAACAGAATATTGATCCATGCTACAGTATAGAACAGTGATAGTGAACCTTTTAGAGCTTTCACTGGTAACAGCCAGCCATGGCATGTGTGCCATAGGTTCCCCACCAGATATAGAAGAACCTTAAAACATTATTTTTGGAGGCATGTGTGTCATTCAGTAATACTAGCAGAGTTCCCTACAAATGTAAAAGAATTTTTAGCCATATTTTCTCAGTTTTTCTGGGTACCCTACCACCAATATTCCTAATTAAAACAGTTTATTAGTATTTCTATTATGGTTCCAAGAATAAATTAAAGACACTGTGGTGTGACCATGTTCTTAAGTTGTTCTTTCCTATCTCTGATATAGGGTAGGGTAGTGTTCTTGTGGAACAAGAGTTTATGGAAGCAATGAGTTACCATATCACATGTTCTCTTTTGAGCCTTTATACATATTCACTGGAACAAATAGAAAGCTGTGCTTATTTGTGGATGAGTATGAGTTTATTATGCAGAAATTCTGAGTCCTAAACAGGCTGTGACCGGCTGTGTGGGCATGTTAAAAAGCAGGATGTGGGAATGTTAAATGGTACAGTCTCTTTGGAAAACAGTTTGGCAGTTTCTTTAAAACTTAAACACAGAATTACCATATGAGCTAGTTATTCCACTTGTAGGTATCTACCCATTAGGAATGAAAATATATTCACACAAAGACTTGTATGTGAATGTTCAAAGTAGTATTAGTCATAGTAGCCCCAAGCTGGAAACAACCCAAATGTCCTTTAACTGATGAATAGACAAACCAAATGTGGTATATGTGTACAAAAGGATATGATGGCAACAAAAAGGAACAAATGAATGCTACAACATGGATGAAACTCAACATTATGGTAATAAGTAATGTAAACTGTGTAGAAAATGCCAAGTATCCTATGATTCCACTTATATGAAATGTCTACGAAAGGCAAATTTCTGTAGAGACAGAAAGCCTGTAGGGACTGAATGCCAATGGGCTCAAGGAGAATGTTTATTTATTTTTTCCATGAAAGCAGCAGAAGCAGGTGAGCCAGAGCTGTTCATCTTTATTCCTTCAGCGCTGCCGTTATCAGACATACCAGACATTACATCATGGTGTCCTGACATGACCATCAAGGGAATTTTTAGGGTAACAGAAATTTTCTAAAACTATTATTATGGTGATGGCTGCATGACTTTATAGGTTTATAAAAATCAGTCACTTTTTAGAGTGGAAGAATTTTATGATACTATATGTAAATTGCACCTTGAAGTTGTTTAAAGGGGGTAAGGGAAATAAAAATGAATTTTGCTAGCTAATATTAAAAGAAACGGACAAATACAGTCATGAGAAATAATGAAGAGGTATTTAGAAATGCATTAGAAATGTTTTAGAAATGCATTCTTTTAAATAAAAGAAAAAGAATGTTCAATCTGAAATGATGAAAGAACAACCTGGGTCCTAGATATACTGTAGTCCCCAAGGCCGTGCCTCCATGGTTCAGTCCCTTTAACTATGCCCCATCTCTTATTTCCATTAACAACAGTACCGTCGCTATGTTATATTAGTGGATTAATCTACTCATGAAGTTTGAGCCCACATGATCCAATCACTTTCTGAAAGCTCTGCCTCTGAACAGATAAGGCTTTTGGGGGATATTTTAGATCTAAACATAACAGTTTGTATCTTTTGCTTCCACATAAGACTATGTTCTAAGGAAATATTTAGAATTGCAAACAAAAGTTTTTATTTGGAAATGTTCACTGCAGCATTATATACGGTAATGAAAAATTAAAAGCAATCTATATGCTCTCAAAGGTTAACATTTTTTGTTGTTGTTGTTGGATACTGGGGATCGAACTCGGGACATTGGCCTTGCGAGGCAGGCACCGGAATCACTGAGCTAAATCCTTGGCAAAGGTTAACATTTATTGTTTTTTTCCTTAAATTCTTTATTGGTACATTTTAGGTATACAGTACATTTACATTTATCATTGGGAATTTGTACCTTTATATGATGTATCTTGGTTCTTATTTTTTCCCAATTCCTTGCCCTCCCTTCACCCCCTCCACCCTTCCCTATTTACAAAGACTTTGTTTCTACTTTTTTCTTTTTCTCGTATTTTTTCTTTTCCCTTCTT
>NW_004624759.1:3831691-3900319 GCF_000247695.1 Heterocephalus glaber
CCCCTGCTTGGGAAGTTTTCTGCCATCACTTCTGTCAACAGTTTTTTTATATCATCTGCACTCTCCCGTTTCTTCATTGACTCTAGTCTTATGCTATTCTTTGCATGGTCTAGCAGCTGCTGGATTGATTTCTCATGGTCTCTTACAATTTTGAAGCAAATTTTCTTTTCCTGGTCACTAATTGCAATCTTATCTTCTATATCTGAAATGAAATTCTGTCTTCACATTGGCTCATTCTGCTGTGTAGACTTTCAGTGGAGTTTTTTATCTCCTGGAAATCTGTTTGCACCTGTTTTATGCATTCCATTTGTTTCCTTTTTTTTTTAGTACTGGGGATCGAACTCGGGTCCTTGTGCATGCGCAGCAGGTGGCGAAACCACTGAACTAAATCCCCAGCCCCTTCCATTTGTTTCCTATGTTGGTATTCCATCATGTTCCTCAGCTCCTCCTCTAGATTTATTAATCATGTCTTGCACTAGGAACACAATCTCTGCTGTTATGTGAGAAATTATTTCTGATTTCATTTTTTGCAGATCCCCTTTTGTTGCCAGTTCAGGGAGTCCAGGTGGTTGATTATCAGAGTGTTCCATATCATTTCCCTTTGGGGTTGCTGTAGGTGATTTGGAAGTCTGGTTGTGAGACTTATGTGTCTTCTCATTTCGACAGGGTGGGGGTGGGGGTGCTGTTGGTGCCCATGCGGCTCACCTCCTCTGAGCTGGGAGTGGTGGAATGGTGGCCCGGAAGCCCCTTCCTCTGATCTGGGAGCCAAGGACAATTTTTAAAGTTGTCTGTCTTAAAGTTGTATTTCTCATAGTAGAAATTTTCTATATAGCTGCAGTAAATAGCATAGTGATGTTTTGTTGAGAAGGATACAAGATATTATAACAGTCTCAGATAGCAAGCGCAGTAAGGCTGTTCGGCAATGGGAAGCCAAAGCTATCCTCTCCATTTCACATTTTCAGGGGTCAGGTAGCCACTTCTTTCTCTGTAGACCTTCTTTGCTTTCAGCCTCCTTCTATGTGCCCCAGTGTTGTTTGCCAACTTAGGTGGTTTCAGTCTTCGTTCTAATTCTTAATGCTTCCAGAACTGGAATCTGAACTAGCTTATCATTTTGAAGTACTGGAGACTGAAACCAGGGCTTTTGCACTAAGCTAAATCCCCAGTCCTTTTTTAGTTTTTAATTTTGAGACAGGGTTTCACTAAGTTCCCCAGGCTGGGCTTAATATTTATACTCCTGCCTCATCTCTCACAATGCTGAGATTATAGGTGTATGCTACCACTCCTGACTCATTTTGAGGCATAAGTGCATCAGTGAACAGCTTATGGTTCCCTTTTGGATATCCATTTTCAGGTTTAGATAATTAGTGAAAACGAAATAGCTTTGGGTAATTGCATTAGCTTTCAGTTACTGTTACAAAATACCTGAGAGAGAACTTAAAAGGAGGAAAGATTTATTTTGGCTCATGGTTTCAGTCCATGGTAACTTGACTGCTTTGTTTTTCTGTCTGTGGTAAGGCAGCACATCATGGTAGAGATTATATGGTGAAGCAAAGCTGCTCACCTTGTGGCATTTAGGAAGCAGAAAGAGACCCTACAAAATACACCCTTGAAAGGTGTGCGCCCAGTGACCTGCTGCCTTCCATTAGGTCCTACCTTCAAATGGTTCTAACCATTCCCCATAGGGCTTCCAGCTGGGGACCAGGTCTTCAGCACATGAACTTTGGGGGGACATTTAAAATCCAAATCATAATAGTAGTGTATCTCATAGACCTGTATGAGGGATGGCAAATATTGGTTGGCTAGTTGGTCTGTTGGTTGGTTATTTATTTATGGTACTGGGGATTGAACCCAGGGCCTCATGCAGTCTAGGCAAGTACTCTACCACTGAGGTATATGCATAGTGGTGGTTATTACCAATTTAGAAATATTGCTGAGGGCTTTTGTGATGCTTCAAAAGCTCTCAAGAGACTAGTATGCGTTTGTGGTAGATGTAGACTCATGCTTATGTTCCTTTTATTTTTTGGTATCAGGGATTGAACTTAGGAACTTGCGCTTGTGAGGCAGGTATGGTGCCACTGAGCTAAATCCCTGGCTCTCATGCTTACATTCTTATTTCTTAGTAAAGCTTGTACAGTCTGGATGCTGCCCTTTCTTCCATATTAAAACTTCTAAGACTGGCAATTGAAAACCCATTGCACAATGTCTTCACATTTGGGTTTAGAAATCCTTTATATTCTCAAATCTGTATCATTCACCTAGACCCCTTTAACTGAGATTCAGACCTTGGTAACCACTAGCTGATTGAATATCACCACTTAGAGGCTCACCAATTTTTCTTCCCTCTTGAACCCTCTAAAAGTTCTTTTTACCTCTGTTTATTCTTTGCTATAATTATATTCTGGGCTCTATTCAGCTTAATATTCCTGGTGGCACCTAGCAGAATGCCTTACACTGTGGATTCAATCAGTATCTGTCCACTTAAATATTCCTGTCTTATGTGATTTTATTTTGTTCCCCTTTTATCCTGAAAATACTCATGAGCTTTTTTTCCCCCCCTCTAAATTTATGAATAATTTCTAACATATCTTTTATGGTCAAAGAAAAAATTCTTAATATTAATGGGCATATATATGTTAATATTTTTCAGTATATTTGGGCAACTATTATGCATTGTCTTCAGAACAGAGACAAAAGCCTAATGAGTTTTGGGCACTAATCATATTATTTGTGAATTTAATTTCTATATTAAATATCTTATTCCAGAAGGAAGAAATGCTTACTGAAAAATGCAGCCAATTCAGAAATATGCTATGTAAAACAGTAAACTTTCCCATTATTTTGTGTAGAATTCTTACAAATAAAATGAATTATAGAAATAATGAGTGATTCTTTGTAAATGTAAATTTTAATTGGATAGTATGGTTATTCTTTGAGTAGTTTGGTTATTATAGTGGGTGGCTAAAGGTTTAGTTACTGTGTAGAGCAGGCAGCAACTAAAGTCACAGTTCTATGTATGTATTTACCTCTATAGTGTGTGCTGATAAGTGTCAAAAGTTTGTGCAAATCTTTTGAAGTTGTGCTGCATTTATAGTTACATGTGTTGAAGACTTGGATATTTCCCTCCATTTCTCTTGAGTGCCAGCAATTTGGTGAACAGAGAGTCCAAATTTAGATATGACCGTTACATAGTAATAAAGGTCAGTGTCAGCTCTAGTTGTGTGTACGTGCGTGGGTGTGCATTTAGTTAGAATTATGGCTTTGGGAGCCTTGAAAGGGTTGACAGCTATTAGCAAATTGGCTAGCAAAGAAACTTTGATTCATGTAGTCAATATCTAACTGAGAAAGGGAAGGGGAAATAAGAGAGTTGGAAATAAAAGAAATATGATTTCATGTTCTCTTTTTGGCCCTTGTAGATTGGACATATTTGGTGTTTGTGATATATACACTTGAGCAGAGTGGCTGAGGCTAGGTTGTCATTCAGCCTTTGGGGTCTTAGTGGTTAATGAAAACTATAAATGGTCATCAAGTCTTGGTGCTTCTTGGAGGGAAAGATAGTACTTGAACCTACAGTGAGTATATTAGCTTGGTTACAGTATATTGCAGAGAGTGTGTAACACTTAAGGGAACATCCTTTCAGACCTTGTGTTGAGGGTTTCTGCTAAACTAAGGGTTTCTGCTAAATTTTAAAAGACAAATCAGTACTAGTCAGTATGCTATAGTATTAGTCAGTGGCCAGGTTCAGTGAAGTAAAGGAGAACTGAGTTCTTAAAACTTAGGTTTAGGCAAAAAGTTAGGCATTGCAGGAGGTGAGTGTGAGAGGTGATCTTTACAGAAAACATTGATGATAAAAACAGAGAGCTCTCTGTTAGCTGGTTTTATGTTGTCACCTGTTGTCCATCTTTACTTAAGAAACTTGATTTGAGTCCAGACTCCTCCAACAGCTCTAAACCTATTCTGATAGTAGTGGATAATGCTATATTTAGATACTCCGATAAGCTTAGCTGTGACCATGACCTGTCCAAATGTAGTAGTGGTATAGGGATTTAATGGGGGATGTCAAAATATTACTCGCCTTTTGGAAGCGAAGTGTTTGACAAATTGGTGTGGAAATAGTGTTGAAAACCTGGCGATTAAGTGACAACTAGAATCTGAAAGAGTTCTCCCCCAAATCCATTTAGTCTGTTTTCCTCTAGAAAAAACAACTTTACTCTGAACTGTAACCCTTCTAATTTCTGTTGCATGCATTGCTGCATTTCCCTTTTACATGTGCTCTCATTTATTTTCATGCTAAATGCATTTTTAAACATAGTCTCTGGGATAATTATTGCCATTAACCAGTTTTGATAATTTTTAATGATATTTTTATTTATTCCCTTTTGCTAGCTGGATTGCCTTTTGCAATTCTTACTTCAAGGCATACTCCCTTCCAACGAGGAATATTCTGTAAAGATCAGTCCATCAGCTACCCTTACAAAGAAGACACCATACCTTATGCGTTATTAGGTGGAATAATCATTCCATTCAGTATTATCGTTGTAAGTTAAATCCACTTTTTGAAGTTTATAACTTTTGGACAGTTGGCTTAATTTTGTATTAGTCTGTTAATGATTAAATGTATAACCCTCCAAAACAATGTGGTTTTTTTAAAAAACCTTGAATTGAAGGTTTATTTGATCAAGATAATCTGAGCTATTTTACATGAGTCCAGAAAATAACAATGTTTAATTAGAAGAACATTATTGGATATGTGTAGATTTTATGCTAATCAGTTTCATGTGATTATTAAAGCTCTAATTTATTGTTTCAGTAATTGGATGATTGTCAAATGTTATAGTACTATGTTTCTTAATACTTTATCCATTGGTGGTATTTTATAATTTATTGTATCTGTGTGTACATATCTCTTCTATTTAGTCACTTTCTTTCTAGAAAAGAAAGTCTCTAACTAATGTTAAAACTTCATTCAGCTGGGGATTTGGCTCAGTGGTTTGCCGCCTGCTGTGCAAGCGCAAGGACCCGAGTTCAATCTCCGGTACCAAAAAAATCCCCCCTCAAACCCAAAAAACAAAAACTACATTCAATCTATGTTTACTTTAAAAAGAATTTTTAAATAATGCCATTAATGGAAGAGTAAAGGCACAGTTCTATAAATATGCAGCAGTGAACAGGAAAGAAATTTTACTGCTACTGAAGGCAAGATTGAGTCTTTTAACCACAATTGTAGCTGTTTTCTACAATTTCAGGTGGAAATGCTTAGAGAATGTCATTCTAGGGAGAAGACTTCTAGATTAGACTAGATGATTTTTATAATCTTTTTACTCAGAGATTCTGTGACTTAATCAGCACTGTTGTGCTCCATAGCTTATAGCTTTAGGAACTAGACTTGTTAATTAAATTACTAGCAGTTGGAAAATATGGCTATACCCAAGAGAAAGTTCAACAAGATGTTAGTATCTTCTGTTTTGGGAGATTTTTTTTTAAACTTAATTTAGAAATACAGTGTCTTTAGAGTGATCACAGCATCTTATTAGCTGTGAAAGTTAACTCATATTTTGTGATAAACAACTAATAAAAGAAAGCCTCTATTATATAAAAATGTTTGTTTCTTAAGACTGTGAGTTTCTTGAAGGCAAAGATATGGTGCCTTTTTCGGCTTGGTATCCTGACTGCCTGGTGTAGTAGAATCTGGCATGTCCTAGGTGCTTGCATGAAACTGGTCACATGAATCAAACTGTGGAATAATTGTGAAGTAACATTGTTGTCTGTCTTACAGCATTGTGAAGTTTTACGAAATCAGGGATTCTTTTAACCTACCCAAATCTTTAACCTGAGGTTCTTTGTTTTTACAGTGCTGGGGTTCCAGGGCCCAAATTTGCTAGGCAAGCGCTCTCCCACTAAGTTAACCCCCAGTTCTTAACACTGAGTATTTACTACTGAAAGAAAGCAAGCAATATGACTTAGGAAGGAGTAGGGTTTTCTTTTTTTTTGAAGGTCTTACTAAACTACATAGGCTAGTCACAAGTTTATGTACTCAAGCAATCCTCCTACCCCTCAGGAGATGGATTCTAGCTGGGTTACAGGATTACAGGAATGTACCACCACACTCAGGGGCTTTTTTTTTCTTTTTTCTTTTTAAAGTATACATATTTCTGTGTGATTTTTTTTTTTTTTTTTTTGGTACTAGGGATCGAACTCGGGTCTTTGTGTTTGTGAGGCAAGCGGCAGAACCACTAAGCCAAATGCCTGGCCCTAAGTATACATATTTCTGAAAGATTGTGAACTATTTCAATATAAAAATTTTAACTAGCTCTCAGTGGCAAATAGCTGATTTCAGGCAAGATTCAAGTTCAGTATTCAAGTAAGCAGTGCTAAAAATATACTTGTCGTTCAGTTCCACTTTTCTGTCAGGAATTTTTAGTGTTTTTAAGAGACAGTATCTTACTCTGTAGCCCAGGCTGGCCTAGAACCCATGATCCTCCTGCCTCAGCCTCCTGGCATTATAGGCATGTATCACCATGCCTGTCTTGAAAAGGATCTTGCACAAGCAAAAATGCAGAAATCAAAGTGGAGGACTGCTACAGACAGGGTGCTCATTGCTGGGTTCCTGTGGATGCATGCAGCCTGCACAGCACACAGTCTGACAAAATAGCCCAAACTCATGGATTGGATTTCATTACCATAGGACTTTTACTATTTCAGCATAATCCATGAGAAAGTTATTTGTACATTTAGTAAAGTGACAAGTAAATTAATATAAATGTCTTAAAAGAACATACTGTTTAAAGGTGCTATAAAAGTACTGTTTTCATATCAGCAGTATCAAAGACAAACTCTGCTTAGGGCAGTAGTTTCATGTACTAATTTAAAATAGTAAAATAGTTCCAGTTCATTTATTAACTCTAGCTTCTTGCAGGCAGTACTTGGTTAGACTTGTATATGTTTACTTTTATTTATTAGAAAGTAAGGCATTTAAAGATCATGATTCAGACTTCATTCCATAGCTTTGACATGAATTGCAAATGATCCCTAATTATATGAGTGATTGAGGGAGTCTGGTAGAGAACCAAGATTAATATATTATCTTGGAAGACAAGAGAGAATTTCAATGAGGAGGAAGTGGTCAATTCTAATACGAATGAGAAGAGTTAATAAAAATATGTTCAACCTGATGATACATCTTTGGCTTTTGAGATTCAGTGGAATAAAGCAATGGAGGCAGTTGGAGCTATTTGAGGGAAATGGAAGATGTGGAAAAGTGCCAATGACTTTACTACTTTTTGGAAAGGTGGCCCCTGAATGAAACCATAGGGACAGTATAGACTTACAATCTTGAATAGTGGAGATATAAAGGAGATGGTGAGAGAATACTGTGGGTCATAGATTTAGAAAGGTTGTATCACACCATTTTTTGTTTTTCTCAGTACCGGGAATCGAACTTGGGACCTTGTATTTGCAAGGCAGGCGTGGCACTGAGCTAAATCCCCAGCCCCACACCACTTTGATAATTATTCACCTTTGATCTTTTTATTGTTTTATTCCCCCAGACATTATTTTTAGTTCTTTAATAATTCATCGTGTCTTGGGCCAGGGATTTAGTTCAGTGGTTCTGCCATCTGCCTGGCAAGCTCAAGGTCCCAAGTTCAATCCCTGCTACCAAAAAAAAAATTTCATCATATTTTTAGAGTCTAAATAAATAAACATGAGAAGACTTTTCAATTCTAGGGTTAATTAGGCCACAGTTGGCATAGGTGCACGAGTCACCAAAGGTCTAAGAATTGGCATAAATGGCCTGGGATTTAACTCATTGGTTCCGCCGCTTGCCTTGCAAGCACAAGGACCCGAGTTCAATCCCTGGTACCAAAAAAAAAAAAAAGAATTGGCATAAAGAGCTAAAGGGGCAGTATAAAGTATTAAAATTAGAAGAGGAGGGCTGTTTTGTGTAGAACAAATAGACAGATACATCTCTACATTTAATTTAGAAGACTTGATTTAGATTTCTCTGTTGTCAGTTTTTCACAATAAAGGAGCATATAAAAAATGATGTTAGCTATCCTGGAAGCTGCTAGCTTTGTAGTGCCCTTGCCATCCTAGCACTAACAGTTAAATTTCAGCTTATGTTACTTCTGTGTATCAGCTTGTCATCTGTACACAGTTCTTAGCAAACTGGTTTTCTATTAGTGGCGAGAACAGGATTTGGGTAGCTCTAAAGAATGATGGTTATGTCTAGGAAGACTCACAGAGCTTAGTACCTGTTCTTGGAAACTAGATGAGTGCTTAAGAAAAACAGCTGACAGCTGAGATACAGAAGTTTTAACTGTTAAAATTGTGGTTGAATTATACTTGGTATGTTTTCGCCTGTCAGATCAATTCCGTAATGAAGTTTTTTGAGAAATCTATTCTGGCTGTTATTTTATTGGGAATTATTGAGACTTGTAAATGGCCCAAGAAGGCAGTATACACTTTAAAACTGGGTAGCTGGAGGCTGTCGAGGATGACCCTAAGCAAAATTGTGAAGATTTATCATCCCTACAAGTAACCATAGTTTTCCTCTCCTGTGATGTGTTCTCAGTAAAGGGTCTGATCAGTTCATTTACATTAAGGACTATAATGGGGGGTATATTTCTGTGTGACTTAATTTGTCTAGAGGATTTGATTTTTATGCAAGAGGCAATGTCTTCAATTAAAACTTATTGACTGTCTACTCAGTTTTTGGTCATTTTATCAATACTAGCTTTCTATTCAGCAATTAAGAAATCACCCTTTTATAAAGTTCAGTCTGGTCATCAAAGTTACAACATTCTAATTATGGAATTCTACAAGCCACTAAGCCCAATGAGAACAGAATTTTGTTATAGGGGTTTTTTGTTTGTTTGTTGGTTTTTTTGATAGGGTCTCAACATGTAGTTCAGGCCAGCCTTGAACTCACTGTGTAGCCCAGGATGGCCTCAAACTGACACTGATCCTTCTACCACAGCCTGTGGAATGCTGGGATTACAGGCGTGCACCACCATGCCTGGCACTAACAGGTTCTTAAAAATCCCTTTTAGGAGGCAAGCATTTATTTCATCTGTGCTAAGTCTAACCCTGAATACAGTTAGTACTCATTAATTGGAAATTTTTGAATGCTTTATAAAATATTTCTGTAAATTTAAGACAAGCAGGGAAATTGGTATATATCTCAAGTGATACTTTGTTACTTATAACCCCCTTCCCCAATTAGCAAGCTGTCTTTTCCCTAAGTGTTTAGGTTTCAGTTAACTAGAGTGTGTCTTTTTTTTTTTGGTACCTGATCTAACTCAGGACCTTGTGCTTGCAGGGCAGGCCTGGTGCCCCTGAGCTACATTCCCAGCCATAGAGTGTATCTTATTTAAGCAACAAATGTTATTCATAATGTTGCCATTCAGTATTATTTGAATTTCTCAGGATACTGACTTGTGAAGTTGTAAAGCACTTGGAGATGTTCTTATGCCTTTAAACTCCCT
Source organism: Heterocephalus glaber (assembly GCF_000247695.1). The sequence continues at coordinate 3,841,174 of NW_004624759.1, forward strand.
TACACTCATGTGCTCATCCACACGCAGGTACTACTAAAATGGGATGGTCACAGGATGGCTTTAACGCCATTTCATAAAAATCAGTGTAAAAGAGGGAAGAATCACTTGATCTTTCCTTGGGAAAAGGAAAAGTATCAAACAGAAGTCTTTTAGTAAGACTTCTTAAAAGGGAACTGACCTAAAGTTCTGGAAGGCAAGACTTGTGAACCCAGTGGACTTGTGGGCATTAGTCTTAGATTCCTGCTCTTATATTAGTTGTTTTACTCCCTAAAGCGTCTTTACCCTTTTTAATATGATGGATGTCTTTGGTCCAAAGGGATATTTGAGAAATAATAAAAGACTGACAGATAAAAGTAAGGGAGATTCTGATAGAGGAAATTTGAATTCTTTGAACAAGCTCTGGTTTTTGTCCTTCAGGACACATCACTGTCTACTTATTAAAAGCCTGGTTTAGTTGAATACAAGAAAATAAGGCCTTGTTGTTTTAGGTAGACTATGAAATGGTTTTGGCTCAGCCATTGCTTAGCAAGTGTCCACGATTGACCTGACACTTCTTGGTGTACAGTTTAGGATTGGATACCCAAAGTTGACTCTCCTTTGTGGGAGGGGCTGTTTTTAAAACTAAGAGCTTACTGTGATATATCATTTTCCCTGTTTTGTTTAGTGTGTGTTTGCTACTTTAACATACTATTTTTGTTTCTTTTTCAGATGATTGTTGGAGAAACCCTGTCTGTTTACTGTAACCTTTTGCACTCAAATTCCTTTATCAGGAATAATTACATAGCCACTATTTACAAAGCCATTGGAACCTTTTTATTTGGTGCAGCTGCTAGTCAGTCCCTAACTGACATTGCCAAGTATTCAATAGGCAGACTTCGGCCTCACTTCTTGAATGTATGTGATCCAGATTGGTCCAAAATCAACTGCACTGATTCAGGTTACATTGAGTACTATGTATGTCGAGGAAATGCAGAAAAAGTTAAGGAAGCCAGGTGAGTGTTAAATCTCTACTGCTTATTTTACCTTTGGTATTGAAATAGAAGGTTCCAGTGACTGAAAGGTGAGCCATCCAATACCTTGAAGGGGAGAAGTAATCACTGGGAATTAATTGAAATCATATGTGTGATCCTTATTCTCTCTCTCATTCTTTTTCCTTGTTTTAATCATGATGTTTTATCTGTTTAAGAACATTTTACTGAAACTACTCATTGCTGATGCATAAGAATGTAAATTGAACCTTAGAGATCATTTAGAACAAGGTCAGCAAATTTTTTCTTAAGATGCTAGATTATAATATTTAAGGCTTTATGGGCCATATGCTGCCTTTCATAACTATTGAACTCTGCCATGGTAGCAGGAAAGCAGCCATAGATATTTGAGTGAAGGGGTGTGGCTGTGTTCCAGTAAAGCTTTATTTACACAAATAGCAGCTGTCCCAGGAATCATGGTTTGCTGAACCCTGATCTAACCCAGCCATTTGTGAAGCGCTGTTAGTGTGCTTACTTCAGCAGCACATACACTAAAATTGAAGCTCTGCTAGACCTGTAGTTTGTTTGTTTGTTTGAGGTTTGTTTTTTTTAAGTTAGAATCTCACTATGAGTTCAGGCTTGCCTTGAACTCACTATGTAGTTTAGGCTGACTTTGAACTCACTTCAATCCTCCTGCCTTAGCCTGCCAAGTGCTGGGATTTCAGGTGTGTGCCACCGTGTCTAGCAATCTTGTATCTTTAGAGTAAGTTTTTTACTCAGGTAACTTGGCTCGGATCTTGACAGTTCTTAGTGCTCATGCTCAGGTTGCCTCCTCCCCTCATCACCTGGGATGGGGACTGAACTCAGGCAGGGCCTGTTACAATGCTACGGAAGGGTTCTGCCACTGAGCTACATCCTCAGTTCAAAGTTGCCTTCTTACACACCCTTATTGGAATACTACTTATATCCTAGAGCACAGTGAGGCAGAAATGAAATAGAATAGGTATAGATACAGAATCCAAAAGGTCTAACTCCTTTAATTTATATGTAAGGAATAAAATGCAGGCCCAGTAACATTAAGTAAAGCCACTAATTATTGGCAGTGTCAGTTCCTTATCTTAACTCTTAGAATTGTCATCCTTGTGTTTTATATGGTTACCTTCTTATATTTTAAGGTAGCTATTAGTTTCCCTTACTTGTTTACCATCCAACAAATGCTGTCTCTGGGTAAAATATCCTGTGATTGCTTTTAAATGATTTCCAGACACTTTGCTGTCCCTTTTGGTTCTCTTGTAAGGAACATAGACCTACAAGTAATCCCCATTTTTCATGTTTAGTGTGGATGAAAAAACACCTTATTTAACTAGAGGATACAAAATACAGTATGCTTGAAATCAAGCCATGAACAAGATATCTCTGCTCCCCATCTTCATGGAGCTTAGTCTAATGGGGAAGATATCTGAAACAAATGGTTAGAATGGAAGAGAACCTTCCTGGGATAATGAGGCCAAAGAATGGAGAGATCAGGCTGTTGAATAGCAACTTTGAAGTGGTAAGGAGCACTGATATGGGTGTAAAATGTTAGTGAAGAAAGCAGAGTGACCAGAGTTAGGTAGTTGAGAAATAGATGGCAGAAAGTGATGCTAATTAGAACTCAGGTGAGCACGCATTTTTATTAAAGGGATAGAGGAAAAATGGTCCAGAAGTGGCTTCAAGAAGTGTTGCAGACATCACCAATACTGGAGTCTTAAGAGTGGTGGTGCACACCTGTAATCCCAGAACTTGGGAGGCTGAGGCAGGAGGATCGCTTCAAGGCCAACCTGGGCTACATAGTGAGTTCAAGGGCAGCCTGAACTACATGGTGAGACCCTGTTGCAAAACAAAAACAAAAAGCAACAAAACTGTATTCTTAAAATGTATGAGATATGGAATCTGTTTTTTGCTTACTAGGGCTGCAGAACCAAGCAATGTTATCAAGAAAGGCTCTTTAATTAGATGAATAAAGTAGTAGGGTGAACCTTCAGGGAAAAATTTGAAGACACAGGGGAGGATAGGTGATTTTCACAATAGAACTGGAATTCTAGAGTGTGTTGTAGAGGATGTGGGATGGAGGGGATAATCAAATGGCATGGTGGAACAAGAGGAAGCTTATTGGAATTGAGACTGATGTTTATCACAAATTATAAAAAAATAACAGCTGAGTAAAAATATATCATGAGAAACAGAATGAAATACAATAAAATGATCATGATTTCTTTTTCCACTTGCAGCTTTATCATAGAAGCTTTTAAAAAAATTCCAACTTGGTATGGATGGCACATGATTATAAGCCCAGCACTTAGACTGAGGCAGGAGGATCATGAGTTCAAGGCCAGCCTGGGCTACATAGTGTGAGTTCAAGACCAGTATGTACTACACAGTCATAGTTGAGACCCTGGCTTAAAAAAGAAAAAAAATCCATATCTGTGAATGTAATGATGAAAAAACTACCTCTAAGGATTTAAATCCCAGGTGGTGCTTGATTTAGTGTAGGGCTGTGGGACAATAAGCCCATCATTAGTTGGAAATATCCTAAATCAAAAGTATATTTAATGCATCTACCAGGCATCCTAGCTTAGCAGTGTAGTACCTTGAGTTGTTTCCCTTCTTGATTGTGTAGCTGCCTTGGCTTGCTGCCTTTTGATTCTACCCAGAATCACAAGAGAATTGTACCACATATCACTGACATGGAAAAGGGCCACAATTTGAAGTATAATTTCTACGTAAAGTTTCTGTGTAAAGTTGAAATAATGTAAATCAAACCACTGTACATTGAGAACTATCTTTATTTAGGTATATTCCCATACCATAACATCCGCCTATCTCATGTAGACAGTGGGATAAGCTTTGTGTAGAAAGGTATTTACCAAGACAATCACACTTTTAAAATATTTGCATTACACTAAAAAGTTTGCTCCTGAGCCTTTGCAGTTAATTCACACTCCCATCTGCTACCCCCAGATCAACATTCTGTTCTTAAGGTTATGTGTTTTCTAGGTAGTAAGAAGTATTGATGTGTATAGTGTATTTTTTCCCAGAATATCTTTTTTTTTTTTTTGGTGTCAGGAATTGAACTCAGGTCCTTGCGCTTGTGCAGCAGGCGGCGAAACCACTGAGCTAAATCCCCGGCTATAGTGTATTTTTTACCTAGAGCTAAATGAAGGATGTTTATTTTCAGTGATCGAAGACTAATCTGGGGTTAACTATCTGCTTCTTATCTGTCATTATTATCCAACTTTTGCAGTGTTGGCTCTTTGTTACTCATTTTTGCCCTTTTAGCATTCTTACCCCGCAGGGTGGAGAGTGGCACTCCCCCACTTTGATGACTGAAGCCCTGAGTGCAGTGCGGACCTCAACCTAGGACTTTCGTTCTTGGTTTTTTACCTTTCCACCAAGTCCTCTGCCTGGTGTCTCTGATATTATCTTTTGTGGACCGACCACCATAAAATAGGCAGAGAAACTAACTTTTCTCTCAGCCAAGGAGTTTAAGAAAGTCATTATGGTAATAAGTGTTTACCTGAGCTCCAGAAAATGTTTTTGAAATGATTCTTTTTTTTTTTTTTTGGTATCAGGGATCGAACTCGGGTCCTTGCGCTTGCATAGCAGGCAGCGAAACCACTGAGCTAAATCCCCGGCCTTGAAATGATTCTTAAAGAAAGGATGCAGATTTTTCACACACTGTTATTTCTGTGGTTCAGGTGCATAAATTTTAGCTCAGGATTTTCTTATTATGACATTTCATATTGATGAGATTTTTCAGCACAAGCCATTTTGGTAAAATGTAAAATATTTAATACAATTTATTAAAATGACAAAAAATAATTATTTTAAAATTCATATTTGTCACACACTCTCACTGTCTCTTCCTAGTATGTATAAATTGGCTGACATACAGTTACCTTAATTGTACTTTTGAGCCAAGGACATTTAGGCTTTTCCATCAGCCTTTAAAGTTTCTACATTAATGCATATGAATTATCCACTAGTCCTTTGTTAAGGGCTGGAAAACACCTTCTTTAAAAACTGTAAGGACATTGCAGAGGTATGTACATTAAAAACTGATTTCAATGAGGAGAGCCCTTGTTAAACTTTGGAAGTCTAAAACAAGGAGAAATAAATATCAAGTGGAAAAATGAAATTTTAGGAAGACTTTGTATCTTACAAAAATGCAGTTCCCATCATTGTTTCCAGAATGAGTCAGTTGTTGCCAGTTTCAGAGCTGGATGATATTAGCACATAATTGTGGCTTTGCATTGCTGTTATATTGTGGACTGTAGTTTAGCTGGATACAGCCTTTCCTTTTCCTTTTCTCTTGCATTTCAAAGGCCAAGTAAGCCAAATGGCAAAAACATTTCAAATGCAGTATTATCTATAGGTTAGAATTATGGTATAATTTGTTCTTTTATTTATCTTCCCAGCCTGATCCCTTTTATAATTTTAATTATAAAATTATAATGTTTGACATTGGAGAGAGAGGAACATAAGGTACCCGAAATGAGTCATTTTTGTTGACTGTGTAAATGAGTCAGAGTTACGTGTTAGGAAGAGAATATGCTCCCATAATTCTGGGTTTAGGTTTTGATTTTTTCCTGTTGGTTCTTTTATTTTCTTGCCACATGCCCCTTTCCTGCACTTGTGTTGCATGTTCTCACACTGTGTCTGCCATCACTGATATCACAGGACTTAGTATGGATTTCGATTGTGGTAGCCATTAGGTCCTAGAGATGAGAACATAAAGGGACTTTAATATATACTTATTAATTTTAATATCTAGAGAGTTCTGTTCACTGCTTAAATTAACACTTGCGAATTTGCTATAAATTAAATGGGCTGTGCTTGCAGGATTAGAACATCCAGTTGTTAAATCTGCTATTGCTTATTTCTTTTTTTTTTGTACTGGGAATCGAACTTGGGACCTTGCGCTTGTGAGGCAGGTGCCGGAACCACTGAGCTAAATCCCCGGGCCAAGTCTGCCATTGCTTATGCCAATGAGAATACCATTACTCTCAGTTTTTTGCGGGGGAAAAAAAAAGACTCAAAACCCAGAAAACTAATGAGCTCCTAGTTCAGAACTGTAGCTCCCACCTGGGTCAAGATTCTTTTCAGACTAGTGGCTCCCAAACTTTAGTCATTCAGAGTCATCCAGCAGGCTTTTTGAAACAGATTTTTGAACCATATCATCAAGTGCCTGATTCCGATTCTGAAGGTTTGGGGCCGTGGGGCCTGATAATTTGTGTTCCTAACAAGTTCTCAGATGTTGCTGTTGATATCATGTGACCATATTTTGTCAGCACTGCTTTAGATCACCTGGGTTATGGGAATATTATCTTGTATGACTCTGTCTCAGGATATAGGGACTGATATAGGGTGAATTTAAAATTGTGTACAATGAGCTGGTGTATTTGCGATAATATAGTACACAAAATATTGGCTGCTTTAAAAGATATATCGTTTTCCTTTTTCTGCTTTTATTTAAATTATATGTATGTTTGTTTTCTTGTGGTGCTGGGGATTGAACCTAGGGCCTCATATACACTAGGCAGGCACTCCATTAATGGCTAGATCCCCAACCCCATATTATATTTAAATACAAACTCATGTTTCTGATATATTCTGAATGATAGGTCTCTGCATCTGTGAATCAGATATTTAATACAAAGTTATTTCTGTTTGGATTATGGCAGCCTTGTATTGTTCAGATGTTTAATTGCAGTATTGTTGAATGTGTGACATAGTTTTGAATATGTATTGTGGAATGTGAGACATAGTTTTTCTTTTTTAAATGCAACCCAGGGCAGGTAAATAAAGCTGAATTTTGAGGAAATGTCTTCTCTAATAGTGAAAAATCCATTATGAGTAGGCCGGCTAGCTGTGGTATGTATGTACCTGATAAAACCTGCTTTATAGTTTGAGAAAATGGCTTCTTCTATGTGGTTTAATTGTAAACATTACTGCATGAATCATTGTGCCTCCAGGAAGATTGATTTGTTCAGGTTTATCATATTTCTCCTGCATATGTAACTTTATACTTCCTTTTAAATCATATATACATATGGAAATATCAACATATAGAATGAAATAGGGGATTATTTTAAAAGATCTTTCACTTTATGAAAAGACTTTAGGTATTATATTTAAAAGGAATATGACTTTAAGATCAGTACCTCTTTCCAGCTCCCTTGTTCTACAATGCCTTATTGCTCTTACACCCTGTCATTGGAGACGTGGCCAAGATGCACATGTCGATCTTTTGGTGCTATGATGTAGATAAGATGCTTGGAGATTGAATGTGTGATGGTGTGGGTGATGGAAAATGATAGATGCCTTAAGGTAGTATGGCACATTAAATCAGAGGATGGCAGTATTACCTCTAGTTAGAGGAGGCATTTTGGATGATGAATAAGATTTGATTGTAGCCAGGTATACACAACCATAATCCCCCAACTTGGGAGACTGAGGCAGGAAGATTGCAAGATTGAAGCCATCCTGGGCCACTTTGTGAGACCTTGTTTCAAAATGAAAAGTAAAAAGGGCTGAAGGTAGAGCATTGATGGTAGAGCATTCACAAGTCCACTCTCAAGTACCACCAAAAGAAATTTTTTTTTGAAACAGAATTGAAATGGAACATGTCACAGGTCCAGAGAGCCACATGAGCAAAGGCAGGCAGGCTGGAGGCCGAGGGGATACAGGTTTGGGGTCAGATATTAGTGTGCTGGAGTATTACTCTAAAGAGTTTGAACTGAATGGTGTAGAAAGTGAGTGGAAAGACTGCAGTATGGAGACAGTTGGAAGAATATGGTGCTAACACTTGCACAAGATATCAAAGCAGAGCGTATATAGAACTCAGCAACTTGCTCCTGGGGGATAGGAGTTTCACTGAAGTTGAACAAGAGAGTTCTTGCAATAAACGGTGCTGCTCAGTTTGCAGGAAATATGCAAGTAAAGAAACCAGTAACAGGCTGGGGATATAGCTAAGCAGGCACAGTGCCTGCCTGGCAAGCACGAGGCCCTGGGTTCCATTCCCAGTACCAAAAAAAAAAAAAAAAAAGAAACCAATAACAGCCCCTGAAAAATACAAAAATGTGCTGTACCAGAATGCCAGACTTGCCTGGACCAACTAAATTTGCAAGCAGTAACTTCTTGACCACTAGTGCCTGGATCTTGACTTGAGTTTCTGTGATGATGTTTGTTCTCCATTGAGCATGCAGACAGGAAAAAAACTTTTATTACTAGAGAATTTTTAATGGTTCTTTTTTGGGAGAGTGAAGCTTGGGAAGACATTAGATAACAGTAATAAAATTAATATCCTGATAGATAATGAACTTACCTTACTGTACATGGACTGGAGAGACAGATTATAGGACTGGCTAACCTTTTAAGTTTGTATATTTACCATTAACATTGTAGGTAACATTGCAACTACAGTGTTTTGCTTCTGAGGTAATATTTGGAAACTTACAAGATAGGCAGTTTTCAAGAATTTTATTAAAGAACAAAACTGCTCCTTTATACAGACAGTACTTAAAACTTCTCCTTGTCATTGTTGTTATTATTCTGTCTACCTTTGAAAATACTTTTGAAACTTAAATTTTAAAAAATTTGCAACAGAATACACCTATATGAATACGTTATAAATATTACTCGCACAACCAATCTGGCTAACCTGGATTGCAGTGTAAAAAAGATTTTGGGACATTTTACACACATTATAAAGATGCTTGCCAGATGTGTTGAGAAAAGATGCAGTACTTTCTTTTATAAGCTAAGACACTTTGCCACTCTGGTGAGAATTTCTGAGAGAAGCATCACAACAGCTGGGTGTTAAACTGGACTTCCTAATGCTCCTAAGCTTTGAAAATGAAGTTCAGATTTCTCACCACCGTAAGGGAAAATAAAGTGTCAAAATCAGATAACTTACCTCATGTAACAGAACAGTTATGTAGTATTTATTACATGATAAAGTGATGATGCAGAGGTAACATTCCTTTTATTATCTATTTTGAGAACTAATGAAAGATTAGGGTGTATTTGAGGAGACAATAATATATTGGATAATATTATTTACTATATGCAAGAAAATATATATAATGAAGAGCATGAAACGTGTTGGGAACTAGTAAGTAGTTAACAGATGGTGGTTCTGGAGAGGTTAATGGGGCTGAGGAAGAATGTTACTCTGTGCTCAACAGTCTATTCTAGGGAAGGGCCTGAAGCCGGGGAATAGTATGCTTTCATCGTTTTTGGTGAAAGTCATTTAGCTTTCCTCTCCTTCATCATAATCTAAATACTAAAATGAATATCTAATGTTTTATGATAGAAATTGCCATTATTTTTACAGGAAAAGGATGTGGGATACTAAGGGAAATGTGTCTTTTCTGCTTTTGTCAGTTGGGTAGAAAAGATCTCTGAAAGTGAAGTATTGTGACACTCTGCTAGGCCTTGTGTACAACATGAGCTGCAGTGATGTCACCTGGTCTAATCTGAAAGAGTGACTTGTCCAGCTTCCTGTTGGGCTCAGCTGTTTTGCTTCTTACCTTGCCATTGACAGTGTCTACTTTACCTCTCATCTGCATTTCTGTATTAGTAGAATACTAAAGACCCTTCAGTTGCTGTCTTGAGCCTTATCTTTTTTGAGCCTAGTGACCAGGAGTCAGTGGTGATTTTGTGACCTGCAGGAGGGTTGAAAGTTAGTATACCAAGCTGCAGGTGGTAACAGAAGACTTTCTTGGCCTTGTTGCTGCCTTTTTGGGGAGGACTTAAAGTAGAAGTCTCTAGCTTACCTCTGGTTAGCAGTCCTGCCTCTTACACACACACACACCCACCCACCCACCCACCCACCCAGCAATTTAAAATGATCTTTTCTTTCTAACTCAGCAGTCTTTTACCTTTTAGGAATAGTCTTTTTTTTTTTTTTTTTGGTACCAGGGATTGAATTCAGGTCCTTGTGCCTGCAAAGCAGGCAAGGCAGGCTGCAGAACCACTGAGCTAAATCCCCAGCCCCTAGCAATAGTCCTTTTGAGCAGTGTTTTTAAAAAGAGGGTTGGCTGGTTGGGCACCATATGCCCTTTGTTCAGATTATTTGTCTGTTTCCTTTTTGTCTTAGATGAGGTGGCTTTGGTGATTTGGAGTCTTTATGCACGAAGTCATGAATTTTTCCTTAACAACAGTGGAAACATGTGACCCCCCTCCACTCCAAGTACAACTTTGTATGTTTCACACTTCTGCCAGCAACATTTGTCACAATCTACTCCCTCTTCATCAGTTTTAGTCATAAAGTTTCTTGCCAAGAGTTGGGAAGCATTTCTTCCCAGAGAGAAACACCTACTTCTCTTTCCTTTATCCCATGATTGTCAGCAACTTACTGCTTTCTAAATTCCTGCTTTTTGCAAGATTCTTTCATAAACAGAAAACAGATTTTCTCATCAGGTTTTAGTCATAAAATAGTACATTAAATCTAGAATTTAAAATACTCTACACATATACCAACTGTGCCCTATTTTTTCCCTTTTCATGGACCCAATAGTTTCTCTCCTTTAAGGATCATGGTCTAATACCTGTAAAGGTATATGATTCGTGTATGATAGTGACAGTGAAGTAACTGATGAATTGATGTTAATGAATAAAACAGGACAGTCCCTTCTGTCTTATTTCAGATAGGCATGTGACTTTCTATATATAATGTGGCATGGTTAAAATCAACTAACACAAGCTTTAAATGAAAATAAAGTCAATGTATACACAATTCAAGAAATATATGTTATGGTTTTTGCTGCTACTGAGATAATTTCTCAATCTCTGGGTAGTTTAAAGAAGTGAGATGAATTTACATTATTTTTACTGAATTGTATTTATGTTAATTTTGGTTGGAACCATCTTAACTTCCTGTACTATTTATCATCTTTATCTTTGTACCATTTTGGAGAGAGATACCCTGTGGTTCTTGTATTTCTAAACATTTCTAAAATGTTTTTTATATATAAAAATGTCAAAACATTTCATTAAGATGTGAGAACGAGTTTTCTGGGCCTGGGTCACCACTGGGTTCTACGCCTGGATTTGTAGGTAGGGAGCTGCGTTTGTGCTCTGAGTAGTGACCCTCAGCTCTGACACTGCCAGGAAGAGTGTAGTGTGGCAGGCCAGCTAGGGAGAAAGAGTTGGAAGAAATTTGTAGCAAGCATGTGAAAGGTATTTTGACATTTGCATTTTTGACATTTGACATATGTATTTTTATATTGAATGTGAAATTTTATAGTTTTGTGTGCTTTAAATAAATGATATATTTAAGAATATATCTTTGGTGATACTTTGTCAGTTCACATAGATTGTGATTATTGAATTCATTTTGACACAGACAGCATTCAGAAGAATAGTGCTAGAACCCTCCTTGGGTCCTTGAGTTGCTGTGGTTTTGCAGTACACATCTTTGTGCATGTGTGCACTCCTCTACGATAGATGCCTTCAAGTGGAATTGCTGGGCCAAAACATGTTTTTCATGTTGTAGATAGTGCCAAACGATCCTTTTAAAGTATACAAGGGAGGGCCAGGGATTTAGCTCAGTGGTTCCGCTGCCTGCTTCGCAAGCGCAAGGTCCTGAGTTCAATCCCCAGTACCAAAAAAAAGCCTAAAGTATACAAGGGAGCACGCATTTCTCCTCATCACCTGCTTGAGCCCCCAAGTATACTAGGTGTAGACCTTTGAAGATAATCTGACACCTGATGGCAGAGCATTTAACAGTTATTAATTGTAAATATCCTTTTGAAATAAAACAGAGCTAATGCGTAGAGAAAATTTGTCTTCATTAAGAGGTCATTGTAGCTGGGGATTTAGCTCAGTGGCACTGCTCCTGCCTTGCAAGCACAAGGTCCTGAATTTGATCCCTGGTACCAGAAAAAAAAAAAAAAGGGGTTGTTGTTCATATGTCCACTACTATGGGACATTTTAAAGTTTTTAATAGACAAGCCAAGTTTAAAGGTTATCATTAAGAAAAAAGTAAAGGTTATCACAGAGGAAAATTTATACTTCAAGCCAATCTGTGTTATGTTAATGTTATAATCAGGAAATAACAGTTAAAGAAATTCTCAGTGCAATTTGACTTATTTTGCTGAAAGTGTACAAAGGACAAATTGATATTCTCGTCAAATGATTATTTACTCATTGACAACATCTGTTTATTCAGAGTTTGTCTAATTTCTTCATATACTCATTTCACTTTAAAATATATGTATAAGGCTGGGCATGCTGGTGCATATCTGTGGTCCCAGCTGCTTGAGACTCACAAAGGTAGGCACTATATATATATATAATTTCCCCTGAATAAATGGCCAATGGGAGGCTAAGGGAGTTTTTCTCAGGCCAGAGCCAGGGTCATCGAGTGCTGCAGATCCAGTATGTTCCCTAAAAGTATCTGCCAACTCCTGGAAGCTTAGAGCCTGGCTTTGATACAAAGGCAGTGAATATAAGATAAAAGACTGAGGCTCAGGAAAATAGGAAGACATGTAAGGTGAGGCACATGGATTCTCTAAGGACTCCCAAAGGGCAGTATTGTCCTAGTGAGAGCTTCTTAACCACACTCAAGCTGGTCTGGAGCCAAAGTACATGCTATGTATGTGGCTTTAAAAAAGTGGATTGATAGTGGACCTAGCAGAGGTGCCCATAAATCTCACAAAAGAACTTTCTTTAAACCAAGGCCTGTGACATTCCCAACAGATAGTCCCAAGGACTTGAGCTTAGAATGTGATATAAGTGAGCACACATAGAAGCAAATTACCCTGAGAGTCAACAAATCCAAGTCACAGAGACTGCCAAAGATTGCAGATATCAGAATTACTATACAGAATATAAAATTGTAAAATAAGGAGATTGAAAGTATGATACAGGATGAAGAGAATAAAAATTGAGCATACAGGTTTGAAAAACAGCCAAAAAGATTGATAAAATGATACATATTTTTTAACTTAAATTTTAAAATATAACAGATTAAGTAAAAGTGAAAAAGGGAGGACTGAAATTGAAGGTTGACCTAAAGAGACCAAGAAAATGCAGAAGAGAGGTTGAGATGGAAGGATAGAATGAAAAGATATATTTCACATTCAGTCAGAATCTCACAAAAAGGTAGGACAGAGAGTTGAAAACATTCCAAAATTGGTGAATTATATAAATCCTCAGATTTAGGTAGCCAGCAAGATAAGTTTTATATTTATTATTAAGTTTTTGTTTTTTGAGACACATCTTACGTAGTTCAGGCTGGCTTTGAACTCTCTGTGTAGCCCAGGCCAGCCTTGAACTTATGGTGATCCTCCCACCTTAGCCTCCTGAGCGCTAGGATTATAGGTGTGTGCCACCATGCCTGGAAACTCATCTAATTTAAAAAGAAATCCCCTACTAGATACAGTAGTGGAACTGTATAGTATTTTGGAGAGGGAAAAAGCAGTTGAAGAGAAAAGACAGATAACCCAGAAGCAATGGCAGACAGATGGCTTATCTTTTAATAGCAAAAGTAGAAGTCAGAGATAATGTAATCAAAGTGACGAGTAAGAAAGCCATCAATGTAGACTTCATTTTTTAGGAAAACAACTACTCAAATTAATGCAAGAAAAGATATTTCCAAACCACTCCATCTTACTCCAGAAAGAATGGCTATCATTAAGAAATCAAATAATAACAAATGCTGGTGAGGCTGCAGGGAAAAGGAACCCTCCTACATTGCAGGTGGGAGTGTAAACTAGTACAACCACTGTGGAAATCAGTATGGGGATTCCTCAAAAAACTAAAACTAAAAATTCTATTTGACCCAGCTATTCTCATTCTAGATATCTTCCTAAAATAGGAATAAATAAAGGTATTGTATTCCAATGATCTATGTAGCAGCACAATTCATAATAGCTAAGTCCTAGAAGTGGCCTCTGTGTCCTTCAACAGATGAATGGATAAAGAAAATGTGGTATTTACACTCAGTGCAGTACTACTCTGCCATAAAGAAAGATGTACTCTGAGACCATAATGTTAAGTGAAATAATCAGCCACACAAGCTTAAATATGGCATGATTTCTCTTATATGAGAAACCCAAAATATAAGTGAAGAACAAAAAAGATAGATAATAGCAAACAGGGAAAAATTGCTTTTGAAAATGGGAAGGGGAAAATGAGGAACGGGGAGGGAGAAAATGAGAAGAGGATAGAAAAAGAATTAGATGTGTTATGTACACGTACCAACTCCCCACAAGGAATGTAATTATTATGTACTGCAAATGAATACTAATAAAATGACAAACTGAAAAACAAACTAAAAAGAAAAAAAGATATTCCCAAACTAAAAATATAGCTAACAGTGTAACTGCTGTGAGCCTTTTAACTTTGGAGAATGGGCAAGAGGGAAGAAAGAAAGTCTGGTGGTGAGGGAGGACCAAAGGGATTATTAGATGAGTTACTTGTGATTTAACCTCACAAGCACAAAAATACTAAATTAAAAAATGCTTTATATGAGTCTGTTATTCAGATGACCCATGAAGGCTAGACTTGATTGTTTTTGCAATTTGTAAGGCTGAACATGGGTGCAGATTTGAGAGTCCAGAGGTGGAAGGGTGCTGAGTAGAGAAGAGGCAGTGGATGACTGAATACTCTGAAGGCCGGAATTCTGGGGTTCAGTCATGTTCTCAGGATAAGTTGCTTTGGCTGACAAATGGAAGGAAAAAAATCTTAAATTTGCCATTTGTAATAGAGTCCCATTCCCAGTAAGTTAAATAGTCAAGAACAGTGTACTTGCTAATTGAAGGTTATTGTTAACAGGCTATTTCCCAGTATTTGTGAAAACAGATATTTGAAAAATACATTTTCTTTTTTTTTGGTAGCAGGAAATCAAACTCAGGACCTCGCACTTGCCAGGCAGGCACTGTGCCACTGAGCTAAATCCCCAGCCCTGAAAATACATTTTTATCTCTAGAAACTTTCTCTCTGAAAACATTTTCCTAAGATTTGATGGAAAGCTTGCTTACAGTGTTACTGTATCTTTATCTGAGTGTTATAGTGAAGTGAGGTGTTAGTCCGGAATTAGTTAAAATCTAACATTGGTTAAAATTTAAGGGTATGGTTCTTAGCACGGGCCAAAATCTGCAACAGTTCAGTTGAAGTTATTATATGAAAACAGTTTGTATTTGGACTACTCTATAAGTTTTATTAAACCATCCAGTTATTTAGTTCATTTGTGAATTATGGAAATACGCTAACTCCAGGACTTTATCTCTTAGAGACTTGAATAGAATTAGATTTGTGTGGAATAGGAATTATTTGAATTTATAATTTTCTGCTTTCTTATTACTTCTCTTTTTATCTGTAGTGAAAGTTCATATTACTATGATATATTTGATAAATTACTATGGTGAAAACTCAGAAACTGAGATTGAATAGTTACTGCTTTTAATCCCTGTCAAAGTCATAGGCAGATTTCTTGGCTGACTGTATCTTGAATAAAAATGTTTATATATTCAGCATTACAAAATATAAACCACTTTTTTCAACTAATGAAATCACTCTCTGCCCAATAAACTGTTAGGTTGTAATTTATGATTTTGTGTATAAGATACAAGATTTAGTGAAGCTAAATCATTTGAGTTTGAGAATACAGTATTTCTGTGATCACGGTTAGGTTGGCTTGATGGACTTTGACAGTCCCTGAAATTCACTTTTAATTTATAATTCCTTCAGTATAACTTACTGAAACCAACTGTAAAATGTTCAGAACTCTTAATCTAATTACCTAATTTAAAATAGGATTTTAGTACTTCACTCTTTGTTCCAAACAGTAAGGCTAAAAAGTGATTGATTTATTTTGATTTCACATAGATTAAAGCCAGAATAATTGTGAGGATTAATTACATAATTCCTGGGCAGCACTGGAATTACAAATTCTCTTTGTTTTCTTTTCTCTGGCACTGGGGATTGAACCCAGGGCCTTGCACATGCTAGGCAGGTGCTCTATTATTGAGCTTCATACCCAGTCCTTTTCAAATTTGAGACAGGTTCTCACTAAGGCGCCGAGACTGGCCTTAAACCTGTGATCTTCCTGCCTCAGCCTCCTTAGCAGTACCTGGAGAAGATTCTCAGAATATATTGCAAAAAAATACAATAAAAATTCATGATAGGAAAAACAAATTCTCGGTTGAGTCATCATCACTATATACTTAATAACCTTTATTTTCCCATTCATGGTCAGCTGCCAGACTTCCACATGACTTTCTTAGTATGTTTTATAGGGGGTCTTTTCTCTAAATCCAGGGAACCAACATTGCCCTTAAATTCTTTTGAGTAAGGCAGAATGCAATCAATAAAATACTTAGATGTTCTTATTCTTGTGTAGAGAAAGCAGTCAGGAAAAAAGTTTGAATTATTTGCATGAGCATCTTTAATGGCTAAGTCTGTGGAAGCAGAACTTAGTTCTTGAATGTTAATCAGCTTTTTCTTTTTTAAAAGTGCTATACATTTTGCACTCAGATATTTTTACACTTTAATATTGAAAGAGATGTTCATCTGCTAGAGGACTGTTGGTGCACAATTTATGTTCCACAGGAAAGCACTTGATCTGTTGGGAAATCTTAAGGCAAGATATGTCTCCATCTAAAATGTAAAATATTAATACAGATGGAAAAAAATGATTGACTTCCGATGTGTTCCAAAGGAGGGATTACGTTATTTAGAGGCAGACTTTGCAAGTGGAAAATAAAACTTCAGTCATGGTCATATAAATTTTCATGTAATAAAATCATGGCCTTTTATGCCACCTAGTATTACTCCCCTGACGTCTGTAGAAATGTTTGGCAGACTTGTTCATGATGATTCATTACCCATCCTGAAAATTTCAATAAAATGATACTGTATAGAAATCTGACCTGAGACCCTCCTTGGACTCCATGTTCCTGTCTTAATTGTCTCTCCACCCTCATCCTTCTAACTTTGAAATGTGGAGGGAGAGAACTGTATGCTCTTTGAAGCTAAGGAAATTTATGAAATCAAGATAGTTTCTGGCGGGAGATGGAAGCTCAGGAGTAGAGCACTTGCCTAGCATGTGTGAAGCCCTGGATTCTTGGCCCCACCAACAGAAGGAAAAAAATTGTCGGCCTCTGAGAGAAAATTAACATTTCTTTTCTTTCTCATATAGATTGTCCTTCTACTCAGGCCATTCTTCATTCTCCATGTACTGCATGGTCTTCGTGGCAGTAAGTACTTGTCTCCTGAGGGTTGGGGTATATGTGCTATGTGGGGTGGGCGTCTTTTCCTGTGCTGTGTGGCTGATGCCTAAGACCATCGGCAAGTCTCCTGCTGCACTGCTACTCCTTTGCTTTTACCTTGGGTCATTTTCTGGCAGTTTCTGTATCCTCAGAGCAGGTCACCTCTCCGAATTGCTGGAGTCTCCTAGTGGGGCATGGCCTTACCTGGTGCAGCAGTCGCTCTTCTTCCTCTTGCTATCTGATGTGAAGAGGGGTTGAGCTTTGGTTACTGGACGTGAAGACAGCTGTTGCTGCTTCTATTTGAGCAGATTTTGTTTGCCTTTCACTTTTGGAAATATTTCCTAGACTGCCTTCCACGGGATCAGGGTTTTGCACTTGTGTGAGTTGTCGTCTGTGTGACTCCCAAGTCCAGTTCTGATCACTAGCCTGTAGAGCAGCATGCTGAGTTGCATTTGCATTATACCATGCTGGTAGTGAGGAGACATAAAGTATCTGTACCTCCATTTTGCTTATTGAGCTGCAAATGAATATGTAGTTTTCTACTAGAGTAATGAATAGAAGATCAGGCTTTAGGACACATTCAAGGGGTCTTTGAATTTTTATTTTTTAAATGTCTTTTATTTAAATATAAATTGCTTATAAAATTATATATTCTACTGTATAGTGTATTATCAGCACAGGGTGGGGAGGATCTCTACCCTAACAGACCAGCTATAACTTCTGTATCTTAATTTGCTTTAAAAGTAGATTTTTATATAGTTGTATTCCATGTAAATTTGCAGATTCCTGGTTTTTTTTTTTATTTGATCACATTAAGTGCTGTATGAATTTTTAAAGATCGGCTTTTAAAAATCCATGCTATAGAATACTAAGACTGTTGGGAGTTAGTTTTGTTTCAGAGGAAATTTTAAGTCAACTTTACCTGAATCTTGCTTTTATTTGAAAAACCAAATTTCAAAGTGAAACCAATGTAAAAATTGCAGATGTTATATGAAATTCAAATTCATGAAACCATTACAAACTCACTTTTGGCTTCTCCTGCATTTCTGGAAACTGCAAGGCTTTCATCTTATGTTAATTTAATTTTGTGAGGAAGCAAAGGGTACAGATTCACAATTTAGGGCTTCCTTTTTAAAACACACACTCAAATGTTTTTGATGTGCCATGGGAAATGTGACTTACTTAAAGGCAATTAATAGCAAATACTATTCTAATTTCCTCTCTTCATTTACCTTTTTTTGGAAACTGCTAAGTTTCTAAAAGGAGCCTTTAAAAACAAATTAGGGCATTAGAGAAGGAGAAGGCTAGGTAATGATGAGAGCCACAATATCCTGGTAACTTTCTCCACAGCATAAGTTTGTGACTATACTGAATGGCTTTTAAAGTGTGGACATGCTTCATAGGCTGCAGAACCAGACCCACAGGGCATCTTTTGTTGTTGTAATTCACTCATGTGTGTCTTCCTTCCTTATTGAGAGACCCAGGAATCTGCTTTGGTTAATACTGATGATTTGCACTTTATGCTGTTTATGCTGTTTTTACTTTTGACTCTAATAATTTCCATGAAGAGGTCAGATAGGGAGTAGGGGTTGGAAAGGGCCACATAAGGCCTGTGAGCTCTGTAGGCCACACCTCTTGACAATCAGGTGCCCTTGCTTTCCTGATTACTTGATCTGAACTCAAGCTCAGTTTATTTGAAGGTTGGGTGATGCAGATCTGGCAGGTAACTTTGACCAACTTTTTAATTATAAAGTCTCAGCTATACCATACTTCAGCTCTTACCATTTTCTGTTCTCTCCTTCTCCAAAAGCATCTGTTGCATCTGTATATTCAAATAGAAACTTGTTTTGAGGTCTCTTTTATGAAACATGAACCTCAAGTAGACAGGATGGCATGACTGTTACAGAGGGCCTGAGTGGCAGGCCGGCTCTGTGGATCTGCCAGGGCCTATTTCTAAGCTCCTTCTTAGAAATATACACACAGGGAAAATGACCTCAACCATAATTTGCTAAAAGGATCACTGTGCGCCATTTAGATGTAAATTTTAATGAAAGAAAAGTCTATATAAATAGGTTTGTTATACACCAAGGCTTTTCTGAAGAAGAGGAACTCTACAGTAGCATCTGACTCTAGGCAGTGGAAATATTTACTTGATTAGGACATAGGCCCCAGCTTTGATTTCAGTCTTGAATACACAGATGTCTTCTTGCTTTCCAGCTTTCTGTATTTATATACAACATTTAACCTCTCTCCTCCAAATTCCTTAGGCAGTGACTCATCGTATTTCCCTGGGCATCTTGGCACCATAGGTCAGTCCCAGATTTGGGTGGAGATGTAGTCATTTAATTCCTGAAGAATTCCTGACACTACCAAATTACCGTGTAGTTAAAAATGTCTCTTAAAGCAAACACCCTGGCCATTGTGCTTCTACTTTGGCAGGCAGCCCAGCCCTGCAAACTCACAGTGCCAAGGAGTTAGTACCAGTGAAAAGCACCTGGGCTGGTGGGAACTTAGGGCACAGCTGCTTTGTGCGTAGCCAGTTTACAAGCTTGGTGACATCCCTTACATTTGGTCAGATGCCAAAGATTCCAAATTTATGTGATTATTCAGAACAGCCATGCTATAGGTGTGAGGAATGTACTAAAATACTTTTCCTGGCTCTATCCTATATTCTCTTCCCTGCCACAAAATTCCTCCTTGGCCTTACTCCTCCTGTGTTTAGAGTGCCACCCACCTATCTACCACCCTCTCTTGGATTCATACAATTCCTTATTTAGCACTGATCCTGTTACCAGTATTGCTAATATTTCATGAAGATGTTTCCTACAATGTATAGTAATGCCCAGTATTGGGCAAATGAAGAACTCATTACTCACAGCCCACAAGAATCCTGCCTAAGGTGGTAGGATCAAGATGTAAATTTAGGAATTGCATGAGTCCTAAAGATGGTGAAGTTGAAGCCCAGAGAAGAGTACAGTGAGGCCTACATTACGGTTTATCCAGTGTAGGTGGGACAATCAGTTTATTTTGCTGGGCTTGGTCTTAGAGGCAGTGTTTCAAAGTAAGTTGACCAAGGTGTATTTCTTTCTGTTGAGCATGCCGTTAGTCTAGTTCAGGGGTCAGCAATTTTTTTCCCCAATAAAATGTCAAATAACAAAGACTTAGGCTTTGTAGATCATATATTCTTACTTTTTAAAAATAACTTTGTGTGTGTGGTGAAGAAGACTGAACGCAGGGCCTTGCACATATTAGGCAAGCCCTTTACCACTGAGCTACCTCCAGTCCAGGAATAACTGGTTGCAAACTGACCCTTTGACTTTTTAAAATGAGGGTGGGGTAAACCCCTTATGTTAAGAGTATAGAGTATTAAGGGACTGTGAGACAATACACTTTGCAATTAAGTGTTACCAAGTTTAGCCAACAAGGAACAAAGTAAAAGTAAACCAGCTTCAGAAAGTATATTATTCAACAATGATTTAAAAAGTGAGATGCCTTTAATAGATGCCAAATGTTTTTTCAGAAATTTTAGCCCAAAATTGTTATGTCCTCAGTTTGAGCAGCTATAATCAATCACTACAAACTGGATGGCTTATAAACAACAAAAATGTATTAAGCAGATCTGAAATTTACATGTGTAAGCAGCATAGTGGCACGCTCAGGTTCTGACAAAGACCCTCTCTGTGGTTGCAAACTGACCCTGCTGTGGTCATCTCTTGGGAGAAGCAGGAGCACTCTCCAGGGTCTCTTAAAAGAGCACTGATGCCTTTCATGAGGGCTTTGCCCCATGATCTAATCACTTCCCAAAGCCCCACCTCCTATCACCACCTTGAGGGTTAAGATTTTAACCTGTGGAATTTGGGGGGCACCAATATTCAGGCCAAAGCAGTACCCTTTAGTGATAGTAAAATGTTCATGTAGTGTCACAGACGTTGAATTTGAATTTTTAAAAATGTGTAGTTTTTATGTAAATGAAGTGTACACCTTCTAAATATTTTCATGTGTGGCCCTATGCAACAAATTCTTCACTATTTATTCTGACCAGGTGTTTATGTACTCTGTAGAACTACGGTGGAGCTCTTCGCAACACCTCAAGTGTTGATCTGCTTAGATTACGAGGTGACTGCACTTCTCAGCAGAGCATCTGCTGGTTGCAGCTGGACCGGCCAGTTTCCTATACCCTCTTTAGGTTTGAATATCTGATTTTTTGAGCAAGTTGACTCCTTTTCTCCTTACTGCCTTAAGGAATAAGAAATTGTGGGTATAATCTCTAGTGATATCCCAACTAAGCAGCTTTTATTTAGTTCTTTAATATTACTGGAGAGGGGCTTGTATCTATTCATGAGAGAGAACACTTGACCCTGCATTGGGTAGTGACACTCACCTGGGGTTTTCTGACTAGGGGAGCCCTACCAGAAAGAGCAGTTTATTTTGCTCTTCATGTAGGCAAAAACCGTACTTGGAACTTACCTTTTCACAAGAGCCAGTAGTGACACCTGATTTCGATAGGTGCATTCTTGAAGGCTAGTGGGTTTCCAAGGCTCATTCTTCTCAGCACACTCAGTGGTGCTACTTGATTTGCTGCGTTCTTGCTTTGAGTCTCCGAAGGCTCAAGCAAACTTTTATTAGAGATGAGAAAAGAGAGGCCTAGTGGTGGTTTCCTTTTGAGGCCTTGAGGTTGACTTTTTTATGTATAGATTAAAGTAGGGGGAAGGAGTGCGAATGTTAGTCAAGTATATGCTGTATCTTTTTCATTAAGTCTTCTTTCTAAATTTGTGCTTTTGGAAACTCCCGTGTCTCTTTCCAATTCTAGAGTCATTTACCTGTTACAGCAGGGGTGGCAGTGGTGGCAGGCTCTGGTGTTCCTTTTGTAAGCAAGACTGTTAAGACTCTTGATAGTATTTTAGGACAGTGTTCAAATTTGAGAGGGGGAGGGAGTGGAGGGAGTCATCCTTTCCAAGCAAGGAAGGGAAGTCTTTTTGTATGAGCAGCTAACTAGGGATTCTTTCCAACTATTCTCCTTGTCTCGGGCTGCTAGGTTAATTCCTTTCATTTCCTCTTTAACAATTAGATCACTGCCGCAAATCTCTTATTAGTGTGGCTTCCTGGACTAGGTCTTTTCTCCTTCCCTCTTTACCACAGCCAGGGAGAGAGTCTTCCTCTCTAACTTGAACACTTTGGATAACCCTAATTACAAAACCACCCATCATGATTGGATCCCTGCCAGCTGTGTTTGTTTCCCTTGCTGGTCTGCATGGGGTCACAAGGATATTGCCACAGCAGTCAGAAGGCTTTGTCTCCTGGGAGCCCTGATGCAAAGAACTGCAAGTTACTGCCTCTGTTCTGCCCTTCTGCTGTCCCACACCAAAAAACTGCAGGTTACCAGATCAGTTAGACTGGCCAGAAGTGCGAAGAACCTTTCTTGACAGACCTGGGGAGAGCTGAGGCAAATGAGCTGTTTGGCTTAGGCCAATACAGTAAGTTTGTACTCCTGGGATTTTGTTTCTTCTTGCTCTTTGAATTCAGGTTTATAAAAACATCAGTTTCCCTCTCAGTGATTTTTTTTTTTTTTTGATACCGGCAGTCTAACTCAGGACCTCACAATTAGCAGCCAGGTCCTGTGCTGCTGAGTAACATCCCGGCCCTTTCTTAAAATTCTATAATCATTTTAGTCTCAGAAATCCAAATTTTAAAGAGGGTTTTGGTTATGCACATAGGGGAAGTTCTTAATTGGCTTTATCTTTTGGTTCTAAGCAGCAGATTCCCTTGGACCTCCTAAAAGAAAAGAGGTTTATAGTGAAGAAAGATATCCAAAAAACCAGTGTCCAACAGGAACTGAACCTGTCTCATGGGCCACTTGAGTTTTCACAGGGTAGCTGCCACTCTGTTCCCTTTTTTTTTTTTTTTTTTGGTACTGGAGATCGAACTCAGGACCTTGTGCTTTCGAGGCAGGTGGCAGAACCACTGAGCTAAATCCCCGGCCCCTGTTCCCTTCTTTTTAAGTAAATGGCTTATTCTTTGCCTAATGGTAGCTTTTGCTTCCTCATAACTTTAGTTTGCAAATAACCTATCATGTACCCATTAGGTGCCCTTTCTACAACTTCTCAAGTAGAGCATATCTTCATACTTTCAGGAGGAATTCCTGAGGGAGAGTAGCCCAGCACAACTCTTGGTGAGGCCTAGTGCATCTAGTCATCTAGGCAGTGCTCTCCCAGAAGAGAAGGCAGGATGACATCGTCCAAATAGGGCTCACCCCTTCTGTTGTGTCTGTCTACTCAGGCAATTTCCTTTAGAAGGGGAACTACAAAATAACAGGCACTACTGCTGAGCCTGACGCCACACTCCATATTGGACAAGGAATTAAGTTTGTGTAACTCTTTAAAAGGCAGGCAACTGACGGTCTTACCCAGAATGTGTTCAGTGTATGTTATCTTTAAGTAAATGGCATGTACAGGGAAGGGGAAGAGTGGAGTTTGTGAAGGCAAGGACCTAGTGAACCCTGTTACTACTAGCTAACATTAAAGCATGTGTTCTGTTCCTGTTTCTTGTACTAAGAACAGTGCCTCAAAACTTCAGTTATTGGGTTTCCCTTTGGTAGTTAGGGAAACATGGAGGAACAGAGACTTCCTTTTAAAGGAAGTCATGCCATGTACTTGCTTCGGCCAAAATCATGGATGATGTACAGTAATGCCAGTGGAACCAGAAGCTATGTTTCCTGGCATACAAACACCTTAAGTAATGCCACTTCTTAGGAGTCATTTTCTTTCTTCTGGGGAGGATACATTCTGGTGTGTTTAGGATAAAAACAGCAGCCACAGACTTTCAGTTCCTTGCTCTGAAAGGATAAACCAATTTCAAAAAGTCATAAACTTTATGAAAAGTTAAAAAGTGAAAGAGTGGGAAAGGAGATGATAGTCAAGAGGTGAACATTTTGGAAAGTAAGCGATAGAGAAAGCGAATTCCTTAGTGTATAGATAGGGTGGGATCTTAGACTTGTATAGCTGAGCCTGAAAACAGGCTTTGGAAGTGGAGCCACCATTACTGTGCTCTCTTGAGGCCATTGAGCCTACTCAGTAGGAGACCTTTGGCCTGGGGGATAGAAGCCAAAGTCTGGAGTTCTGGGCCTGTCAACTATGAAACTCAAGTAAGCTAAGGTTCAAGAAACTGTTTTACTTCCTTGGGCTCAAAATGAAATGGAAGAATCCTCATAGGAAGAGCAGGGCCTTAGCCTTTGCAGGGCCGCACTGAGTTCCTGAGCCCCAGGAAACACAGCACACCAAATAGGAAGCACTCTCAATTAGCCAGTTTCTCCCAGAGCTAAACACAGTTCTGTGACCACAAATGGCCTTCAAGTCACGGCCACTTGTCACCAGAGAAGTCAGAGTCTACAGTGTAAGATTAGGAGTAGGAACACAATTAGGAGATTTCACAACTCCCTTCAGTGACATAATTTCTGGGTCCACCGTCAATGTTTCACTGATGGGAGAAATATTTAGGTAGATATTTAAGGAGAAAACCAGTTACTTACAGGGTAAAGGTTTCATGTGAAGTGTGTTAGAGCACATTTGATTACTGATCCATAGTGAATGTTAATTCTTTTCTTTGGGAACCAACATCCTCAATGGAATAAATGTGGGCAAACTAATTCTTAACATGTCTGCAGGCCACCTACCTTCTCTTTGAAAATGAATAGCTTCCAGTTACTGCAAAATTAAAATGAATCGAGACAGGGCTCTTAATAGTTTTTCTCCAGTATCTTGAAAAAGAAGTAAAAGTAAGGGGTAAAGCTGGTGAAAGCCAGTAGAACTTAAAACTAGCTAATAAGTCAGACAAACTGTTATGTGCCTTTAGAACTAGATGTTTATACTATATACTTGACAAAATTAGACAACCTCTGGGTTTTTGCCAGCTGCTGACAACACCCACAGCAGCACCCAGAGGTCTGGTAGTACATTGTGTACATTTTAAATAGGCAGTGTCAATGGGCAGAGCAAGGTACATTGTTTGAGGAGGACTGCATTTAATTAAGTCTAAAGAATTATTGAACAAGGGCCTGGGGATTCAGCTCAGTGGTTCTGCCACCTGCCTCTCAAGTGCAAGGTCCTGAGTTCAATCCCCAGTACCAGGAAAAAAAAAAAAAATCTGGTAGATATGAGAAAGGGGAAATTCTCAGATCTGAGTAGGGTACAGAAAAGGGTATGGGTGTTGTTGAAAGAACAAATTCCTTTGCTGATTGTGACTGTACTCCAAGCTGTCTGACTTATTTAGGTAGATGATTATATTTTGTATACAGACGATTTAGTTTCATTTGCCTGTCCCCCTTTTGAGACAGGGTCTCGCTACGCAGTTCAGGCTGGCCTCAAACTTGCAATGATCCTCCTGCCTCAGCCTCCTAAGTGCTGGGACTACAGGCATACACTGTCAGCCTGGCTCAGTTGCCCTTTTTAATATGTTTGAGGCTAGCAGAGCTCTCAAGTAAATTGGTATTAGGCAAATAATCTCTAGACAGTCTGGATAGAAAACAGAAATCTGGCCCAGGGTAATAACAAACTCAGAATGCTAACATTTTATTCCAAGACTCATAACTAATAAGAACACTGCCTTTGCATGGGCCAGGGATTTAGCTCAGTGGTTCCGGTGCCTGCCTCGAAAGCGCAAGGTCCCAAGTTCAGTCCCGGGTACCAAAAAAAAAAAAAAAATGTAAATGGTTATTTACCATCAAAATTATAGCGGAGGAGGATCTGGGGTTTTAGATCAGTGGCTCTGCCACCTGCCTTTCAAGGACAAGGTCCCGAGTTCAATCCCCAGTCCAAAAAAAAAAGAATTATAGCACAAATTGCAAGGGGAGGATCCACCCTCTTCTAATCACAAGCTACCAGAGCAATGCTGTTTTAGGCATTAATGAGTACAAGAATGCTTGCCTAAAGTCCTATTCCATGTATAATAGTATTTTGATAACCTTTTAATGCCAACTCTTTAGAGGTGTAATACTTTATAAAACACTGTTCTCGGGTAGCATGTTAAATAAATCATTTTCTTTATTCTTTTCTATTAGCTTTATCTTCAAGCCAGGATGAAGGGAGATTGGGCAAGACTCTTACGCCCTACACTGCAATTTGGTCTTGTTGCTGTATCCATTTATGTGGGCCTTTCTCGAGTTTCTGATTACAAACACCACTGGAGTGATGTGTTGACTGGACTTATTCAAGGAGCTATAGTTGCAATATTAGTTGTAAGTATACAGGGCAGCAGCCTACATTTTGATACTATTAAATATTTGGGTAAATAGAAAAAAACTCTCAAGCCAGGCCTGGTGGTGCATGCCTGTAATCCCAGCACTCTGGAGGCTGAGGGGTAGGAGGATTGCTCCAAGTTCAAGGCCAGCCTGGGCTACATAGTGAGTTCAAGGCTAGCCTGAACCACATAGCACACCCTATCTCAAAAAACCAAAAGAAAAAAAAAAAAATCTCTAGTGAGAAAACTATGAAAAAGTAGAAAACAACTTAGTATTTTCTATTAAAAATGCTAATGTTGGCTGGGGATTTAGCTCAGTGGTTTTGCCACCTGCTGTGCAAGCACAAGGAGCCGAGTTCGATCCCCAGTACCAAAAAAAAAAAAAAAAGGTAACATTAAAGATAGGTAAAAACCAGGTTACTCTGCAAAAGTTGGAAAAATTTTAGTATTTTTATTGTAAAAGCCTCTGACTATAAACAGTATTTCTTGGTATGAACTGAAAAAAATTTACATGAAGAATAACTCATTAAGTCTTAGTGTAGGATGAAGCTATTGGTAAGATGAATAAAGCAACTCTTATTTGTAATAATATCCTTTGAAAATACTCCTATTGGCACTAACTTTTTTTACATCCTGAATATGTACCATCCAGTGGATATTCTCTTGTTTATATTTATCTTGGGAAAGTGCTTGTTTCAACTTTGCGTGCAGATTTCAAACTGAATTGTACTGTTAAAATATTTTGTCCTGTTCTAAATATAACTTGTTCTATCTAGGCTGTATATGTATCAGATTTCTTCAAGGAGAGGAATTCCCCTTTTAAAGAAAGAAAAGAGGAGGACTCACATACAACTCTGCATGAAACACCAACGGCAGGAAATCACTACCGGAGCAATCACCGGCCTTAAAGGGTGGCAAGGTGGCAGATGAAGCTGGTCTGCTTTCTAAAGAAAAACAACTGCAACCAGAAGGCAAGAAGATGTACCCTTCTTCTTGGTGTACAGGCATTTATGGGACTGCTGCTACTATACCTCTTGGATGCCCACTTTATTTGTGTAAATAGTTCCAGTTAACACAATGCTTAATACCTGAAGTTCATTCAAAAAATTTCAAGCCTTCCACTAAAAAAATGCCCCACCTATACATTTTTATTAAAAAATGTAATGCTTATGTACATATGTGTATGTAATACGCTTTCTTAGGATGACTGATTTAAATATAATACATATTAAAATGTTTGTGGACAACTTTCTTGAGATGAAGAACCACATAAATACTTTGAAGCATGTGCAGTCAAATGTAATCAGGTGGTGAATAATTTTAAAGTTTCACATTCCTTAACCTCTTTATAAGTACAGGCTTGCAGCAAACACAATATCTCTCTTGATTTTGGTGATTCCTAAGAGAAAAGAAAATAAGGTTTCAACTTTTAAGATTACATACAAAGCATGTTACTTTTTTGCTGAGGCTTTAAAGATGCACAATAAACCTGATTGAATTGGTGAGAAAACAATCTAGAAAATAAAAAAATCTTAGAACATCCATTTAAGTCATCTACAACATCCATTTAAGAGGTAGAAAACTTAGAGACCAGACCCCTGTTTTTTTGATTTTGAAGTACTATGTTGGGGGGCTTGTGTATCTAAAACTATTTGAAAAGACATTCTGGGAAGGATTAGGCTATCAAATGAAGTTAACTGATCCAGAAAGCATGGATTTTTACCCTACATCAGAAGACAATATATTATTTTTAGTTATCACACAGAATTCTTATTGGACTAAGGCAGGACAAATATAAATTTCATACCTAGACTTAAACTGAGTGATTAGGCCTGCCTGTACTAACCACGTGGAAACATAAGCTAATATTAACACCTAAGTTAGCAGAAATCACTAGCACTGACTGACTTAGACCAACACAGTGGGCTTCCATTCTTTGATTCTTTACTTCATAGTCTTGGCTTGGCCATGAGGAAGCGACAAAACTATTTACAAGCATGGTATGTTCCCCATTACTATCACTTTCATCTGGTCTCCCTGCCTCCACCTGGCTATTCTATGGGCCTATCCTTAATGCAACAGCAAGAAATACTTTTATTTAAAAAAATGCTGCAGCACATCACTTTTCTGAACCTTCAATCACTGCAGAATAATGGCTGGGGCAATGTCATTTCCTTTCTCCCCCAAAATTCCTATTTCTACCCGCTGCTCATGCTGTTCTAGACACACTTGCCTCTTGCCGTTGCTCAATATACCAAGCATATCTAAAGGGTCTTAAATGTCACTTTTTTTTGGTACTGGATATCGAACTTGGGACCTTGCACTTGCGAGGCAGGTGGCAGAACCACTGAGCTAAATCCCTGTCCCCTAAATGTCATCTTTTGCCTGGAGGCTACTGGACCACCTCATCTATCTCCCAATTCTCTTTTTCCTGGAAACCCTCCCCCATCCCAGTTGTAGACTAAGGACCATGTGGTATATTAATTATGGACTTGTTTGTAAGCTCCATGGAAGGAGGGATTTCATTTTGTTTACTGCTGCATCCCTTAGTGCAGTGATGGCAAACGTTTTAGAGCTTTCAATGATAAATAGTGGGCTGTAGCACGAGTGCCATAGGTTCACCAACACTGCCCTGGTGCTTAAAAACAATGCCAGATAGTAAGTGCAAAATAAAATACATGAAAATGAGCATAAATACTGAAATCTCAAGACTTTTTCCCAATAGACCCTCTAAAATTTTATAGAAATACTAGGTAGTCCTCTAGTGTCCTAGGTTGTGTTGATGGCTCAAGTCTCACAAGATTTTCCTAAATTACTAAAAAAGCTTATGAATGTGATACTGACCTTCAGCAAATTTATTTTCCAGCTCAGTGTTTCCAATGGCTTTTGCAGCCTGACACATTTGTCGAAGCAATTCTTCTAGGCGCCTCATACAACGAATTATGCTGCCTGGAGAAAAAAGGAACAAATTACTTGTAAAATTGATATAAAATCAAGAACAGTTGAAATTTTAAGAGGCAAGGCAGGAAAACATAGGATGCTTAACTAACAGTACTTTGAAGGACTTTCCATGAAGTAAATAAACGAGCAAACCTGACTGGCTTGCCTGCTAGGCACTAGGAAGTCTACAAAGAAAGGTTTAATTCCAAGCTTTGATGATTGAGACACAGATTTACTACTAATATCTACTAGAATCAGGTAAACAAAATGCCTTGAGAGAAGAGGAGAGCAACTTTGGGGAAGGCTGGCAAACAACATATACTGTGGGTCTATAAGAAGAAGGTCTCTCAGGCAGTGACAAGGGAAGCCCACTGAGTGCACAAGAGGCCTGCAAAGTGCAGCTATTCAAGGACCCTGGGTGTGGCTCACTTGGCATCTGGACACCAAGCCTACCATCCTGTAGTGAGAATCCAACAGGATCAGATATCTTTTTAAAGGTGTCACCATTTAGTCTTCTTGACTTTAGACAGTTTCATTTCATTAGTGCTTTCTTCACAGTGGTCCTCATGGAGGTACCAAAGGGGAGATAAGCCGGTGTATCCCAACTCTGGGTGGCAAGTGTGTCTATATCACAACTAAAGCTGTAAAGTTTCACTTGTTAAACTTGTGCCAAGGAGGGGCCCAGGATCCCTTCTCAAAGTGCTAGCTACCTAAATTTAAGTGTCTTGGGACTTTGCATTTAATGTCTGAAATACATTAGGAATATCAGTTCTCAAAATATCACTATAGAAACAGCCCCATTTTACCTTCTTGCAACAGTGGAATAATTAACATTACGTTCTTATAATTGCTGCTCAATGTATTTTAATGCCCTCCATATTCTAAGGGAGGAAAAATAGGTGAAAGCCAATTCCTAAAGCAGAATGCAAATAGAAATCTGATAGTTTGTTTTCTTTTAATGTGCATAGCTCTTGAAATAATTCTACTTTAAACACAAACATAAATGTGAAAAATTCTGAAGTTCTTTATGGTCGGTAACAGCAAAAATTCAAAGGCTTCCCACATATCCAACAATATTATACAACTATTAAAATTATGATATTGATATATTCATTTATGTAAGTGTGGATACCATAACCGAGGCAAAATTAAATGAAACTTGGCCAGGATCATTAATCTAGTGAGGGGGTAGGACTTAAGCTCAGGGTTTGTCCTATTTGCCAGGTATGCGGGCAGCTGGAAAGGGTGTGATCAAGATTGAGGAAAGTCAAAAAAGCGCGGAAGGTGGCCCTGGGATTCAGAGAAATGAGGGATAGAAAAAGGATACATGCATGTGAAATGTCTAGTTGTAAGAAAACAGGTTTCTAGTTTCCATCTACATGTAACAAGAATGATCAAACAGAAAGCTGGGTAAGTTGGAAGTAGATGCTTGTGGACAACAGTTAAGAATCTGAAATTGCCACTAAGGGAAGGGGTAGAGGAATCCCAGAAGTCCTGCATGAAAGATTCAAGACTTTGGTCCTGGAAGTGCATTTAAGTTGTTCCTTCTATCATCCAAGGACCATAATCATGACACTAATAAATTATGGGAAAGACTAAATGAAGTAATACGTACAAAGTGCCTGGCACATATTGACTGCTCAGTACTCATCATTTTTTTACTATTACTGAGAAGGTCTGATTTCATTCTGAGATAAGATACTATGGGCCTTAGTGACATCAAGACTTAATTTTACCCAAAAGAACACTTCTGCGTAAGTATGTAAGTAGAGAAAGTGAGTTATTAGATCACTCCAGGTTGGTGATGCATGAGGCAGAAGGAGAATGAGAAACCCAGTTACTTCCTAATTCTACTTCCATGGCTATAAAAAGAGGAAGTATGTGAAGAATTTGGGGAACATTTTCTAGGCAGAGTGGCTGTATCCTCTCCCAATGCAGAAAGCCTCCAAAAAATGAGGAAGTGGCCATATGATACCCATGACCTATAGTCTACTTTCTAAGGTATCTCATACTGAGCCTAATCAACTACTTTGAGCTTTCAAAAGTTAACAGATTAAAAAAAAAGTTTATTGTTTCTTCTACTAAGAACCTTTGACAGGGTAAAAAAGTGACTTCACAAAAGTTTTCAAGTAGCCATGACAATATCACTACCCACTCCCAACATTGCTACTATCATTTTATAGGTGTGAAATAGAAGAGTTAGTGCCTTTCAAGTTCAGATTAATAGTTTTAGAAGAAATGATTAGAAGCCAAGACTTCTGACCCCCTTTACCCCCAAAACTACAATGGTGGGTAAAGTATATTAGCTACCCTTTAGAACAATGGGTTCCTTTTTGACCATTGAGGGTGAGAGTTTAAGGAAGAATCCTGGGCTTTTGTAAGCTAAGAACCTTGTAGGAGGTTAGCTGAGGAAATTAATTGAATACAGATAAGGATCAGTGAAGAATACTTAGTTAATAACCTAAAGGGGAAATAAAGCAGAATGTCTTCTTAAAACCAGCTGCCTATATAGAGATACAGAAGACAGAAATGCACAAAAACAGCCTGAGGGTAGGAAAGAATGAGACAGAGGAAGAAATGGGAAGGAAAGCAAAACCATTAGGCAAACACAGGAAACTAGCTTCCCAAGTAAGGGAATGAAAGGAAATCCAGATTCCAAAGCTTCTGGTTATCTAGACAAGAGGGTAGGGGGTTGGATAGAGGCAATTAACATCATATTACGTACACAACCAGAAATTAAATGTTTGTACAAAAATTCTATTTTAAAGGAAAAGTAGTGCTTTATATTTAAATTCACAACACTTTAAAAAAAGGAACAATATATTCACAGATAATTTAGAGCTGAAATGAAGTCCTTTAAAAAATGTTCTATGGGATGCCAGGTATCAAAAAACCAGGCAGGCTCTCTTGCATTGTTTTGACTGACTTCTAATGTGTACCAGGAAACACAACCTAATACTGTTTTAATATTTTTCAAAATTAGGGTAACTCATTTTAACCTGAATCTGCCATCATCAACAGAAGCTATGTCATATGAAGTAAATTATTAAGATAAAGTATAAAACTAAAACAAATGCACACACAGGCCAGAGCACCCTCGTGTCATATACTTTGCAAATACTTCAATTTCTGGAAAATTTATCTCTGACAGTTTCAGATAACATGCAAACAATTAGGGAAATGAGGTCACCAGGTACAGGATTACACAAACAATGGCTCTGGTTGTTATCCCAAGTCTTATCAATAAATTGCTGTGTGTGAGCAAACAGTCTACAGCTGACTGCAGCCTAGAGGTTACTCCCCACAGGGATTGATGAAGACCACTGTTAGGCAGTGAATTAGCTAGCATTTTTCCTACTTAACCATAGTTTTCTGTAGTCCAACAAAACTTTCCTCACTCCCAGCTTTGGAAATCATTGTTTCATCAATTAGACTAGTTAGACTAGACATGAGACAAAAGCTTCAAAACCCTAACTCATTCCCAGGCAATCTGAAGTCGATGAAAAACAAAAGCACACTGATCTACGGGTTTGTTATAAATTTCTTATGGTTTCATCACAGCAAGAAAATTCTAATCACTGCTTTTTTGAGGTTTTCAAATAGTAGTAAAATACAACATAAAATTCACCATTTTAATGATGGTAAGTGTACAATCTAGGATCATCGCTTTTTTGTGTGTGTGATACTAAAACAACTTTATTTTGCATAACAAGTTTATTTTTTTAAAGGCATATAGAGAAAACAAAGTAAACATTTAAACAAATTTTAACTTCTGCCCTAAAACTGTTCCATTAAGTGTCAGTCTCTAAACATTTTTAGTTCAGTAATCATCTTCATCAGAGTCCATTACTTTTCTTCTGTTGAATTTAACTGTTGTTTTCTTTTCTGTTTGTTGGCTCACTTTTTCAAGGATTTCTATTAAATTTTGTTCTGAGACCTTCCCACTTAGCTGTCCATACTTTGCCATCTATATAAGGTAATTCTCTATTGCTTTCGTTTTTTCAGGCTTTACAAGTGCTAAGTTACTTAACCTGGCCGGGGCTGATTGATCCAGAACTTGCCCTAAGATACTGTTTCTCATTTCTGCTTCCCTGTGCTTTGCTTCCTGTTGTGCTGCATCATTAGGCTCCCCGTGTTTCGCCTGTAGCTCAGCCAGCCTCTGCTCAGCCAGCCTCTGCTCAGCCAGCCTCTGCTTCGCCAGCGCCTCCAGCTACTCATCCGCCATGGCGCGACCATCGCGGAGTAGCAGCAGTAGCCACTGTCCGGCCCACCCGGAACTATCACATCACTTTTTTAGGACACGTTTACTGGTCTCAAAGAAACCCTGTTCTCTTTAAGCAGTAACACTCGATTTTCTACTTCCGACAGTCCCTGGCAACCAGTAACTTGCTTTCTATCTCTACAGAGCTACCTATACTTACATTTCATATGAATGAAATCACACAATATGTGGGTTTTGTGTCTGCCTTCTTTAATTAGCTTCTCGATGTATTGAACGTTCACTTATAAGGTGATCTGGTTTTTTTTTAACAGCCAAAAGATATACCACATTTTATTCTCCTATTGATGGACATTTGGAGCTACTTGATTTTATTTAAGGGCATTTTTATAAAATACTAGGCTTACTTAGTTCATTAGCAAAACAGTATCATTCTCATTAAAACCAGAAAGCAGCAAATTTCCCCAGATGATATTTCTGCTTTTAGTTTTCTGGCATCCCTAGAGTGGTTACTGACAATTCACGCCCCAATTTAGTACTCCTACCTAGTTTGGCCTGAGGTTAAGATTACAAATGTATCCTGCTAAAACTACTCACCACTAAATCCCACCTTTGGCTGAACCTTTTCTTAAGGGGACAGAAGCTGCATACACTGCACCCAGCATAGTGCTTGAGTCTCACTAGGGTCTCAGAATTAGGCACTAATAACTAAGTCATTTAGCACTAAGATTATACCAAAGTAAACACAAACATTTTAATAAAATATTACTCTTATCATTAGCAAGTACTTTTAAAATCCTCTGTAAAATCCTCTGCAATACGGACGTACAGTCCTAAGGCTAAAACTGCCCTTCGAAAGGCACTCAAGAGAACATGTGGCAGGGATAGGTGAGCTTTACAGCATTTGTTTTAAAAACTTGCAAGCAGAAGTATAGTGAAGAGTTTCAAAAGGTAACTGTCATAAAAATTTTCCTGGTGGCAAATGCTCACTGGAAAGTAACTCCTTTCTCTGTCCTTTATACTTGATTAGAATGAGTATTTATGCATATTCAGAAATAATAGTACCAGCTGGTGTTTAGTTCATAATTTATCTACTTAAATCAGTTGGCAGAATGAAACCCTAGGCAATTAGCCCATACAAATATTTTGTTTAAATGTCATTCAATTTTTTTTTATATGAGACAACTATATTCATTTTTTTCCTCAGGGTGATAATAGTTACTTATATAAAGTCTTCAAAATTTTCCAATTATAAATGGTTCTCTTTCATTAGACATTCCCCAAAACACATGACTTTAATCATGACACTGTTAACTAGCCCCTGTTAATGTTGGAAGAATATGTAAAACTACTTTTGAGGCTTAGGGTGTGAAATAATCAGGCAACTTTAAAAAATAAAATTCAGTATCTTATTTGGAATGAATATGGTTTGAACATAGCACATTAAAAATTCCCAATGCAATTTAATTTTCTGCCTATAAAAATATAGACTGTGGGCCAGAGCTTTATTTTTCCAATCATATTAAGTGTGACCAAAAACAAAATGAGGAAACAAAAGGCTATTCGGAAACAGAAGAACTAAACAACATAGTAAAAATAAAAACAGGAACAGTATGATGGAAAAAGGGAAAAGTACCCTATTCTTAGGGGTTTATTCTATTTTTAAGAGGTAATATATTGTTTATCTCAACTTGAGGGAAAAAAGGGGTTAGCTAATCTAATGGTATCCAGACCAGAAAAACTTGAAAACTGTGCTATTAGACATTCAAGTTATAAAAATCAAATTTTTCAAATTTTCAAACTTAAGATTTAAAGCAAACTATAATATAGAAATAACCCCAGAAAAATTCAAAGGAGACAGAACGGACTAGGAATGTTAGAATGCTATAGAAGAGGTCAACTTATAGTGCTATCTGGTATTTGGGCAGAACTACAAACGGTCTCCAGTTTAAGATTTATCTTCCATACATGACAACTTGTTCATTTAAGCAGAAAGAACTTCTAAAAATCCAAAGAATAGGGCCAGGGACTTAGCTCAGTGGTTCTGCTGCCTGCCTTGCAAGCACAAGGACCCAAGTTCGATCCCTGGTACCAAAAAAAAAAAAATTCTAAAGAAAATTTTACAGGAATCCCTAGATTTCTATGAAAACAAAGTTCAATGTAAATACCTAATTTAGTAAATGTAACTTACCACTAAAACGTCTACATAAACCATTGTTTTCCAGACAATTACAGTATTTCTAAATATGCTCTTCTTTAGTTTGTTTACTTCTTATAATTAATCTGTAATTATTCTTTATATATTTTCCTCTACATTTTCCACTTAAAAGTTCCT
Source organism: Heterocephalus glaber (assembly GCF_000247695.1). Next base: position 3,877,126 of record NW_004624759.1, read on the forward strand.
CCATTTGGGTAACAATTATTCTTCAGTTTCTTAAAATTCTGCTCATTACATTTAATTTGCTTTATGTTGTTGTAAGAGTCTGAGTGAAGATAAGTTATTAGATATGGAATGACTAATCATTTTCTGCTCTAACTATAGTGAAAACCAGAGCAAATCATTAAGTGCTAGCCAAGATAACAAAAACAGAGAGCATTACATGCACACAAACATGACTTACTATGATTCTCTATTTACTTGTGATAGCAGTCTTTGGCCCAGAATTATATCCAGTTAAAACAGTTTCCTAAAGAATTTATTTATTTATTTTTCTGGTACCGGGAATCTAACTCAGGATCTTGCACTTGTAAGGCAGGTGTAACGCCACAGAGCTAAATCCTCAGCCCCTTCCTAAAGAATGTATAATGAGCAGACTGTGCTTATTAGGTAGTACAAAGGATCTGTACAGAATAGACAGAAGATTCCATTTTATTACTAAATTTTTTAAGGAAAGTTTTGTCTTTATTACAGGTAGGGAAAGACATGCTCTGCACAGCAAGTTTGAACCAAGTAAAAGTAGGAAAAAAGTACACTCTACAGTATGACAGCGGACTATTGAGAGAAAACACAGTATACCGCCACCACAAAGTTTTAAATACATTATCCATGTTTAGATAAAATAATGTATTTTTATATCAAGATGAAATATAAGTATATGAAATTTAACCATACCTTCAAAGACATCTGTCATTTTGCAGATATGGGCAAATGTAGCTCCTGTTGCCCAGGTATATACCACATCCATTAAGTGAGGTTTGAATGAGCTTAGATAAGTTTCCTCATCAATTTCCAATTTTGCTTCTGCTGAAACTTTTGCAATTCTTTTAGCACATTCCTTTAAAGACAAAAGACATGGTTAAAATTCCATACTTATGATCTCCCATATTACTTTTATCTCTAGGTTTCTAAAATCAGTATTTTATAAAGTCCCTTTTTAATCTTAGATGGATATTCTCCTTCTAAGTACCTGCTGTACTGCTAAGTGATTAAATAAAGTTTCTCATGTTGAAATGGCTGAGAAAAATGTATCAAGAGCATGAATTCTACAAAAAAATCTCAGAAATTGTCACTAAAATTATTCAAGAGCACCACTGAACTAATCTGTTTCATTAACATAGCAAAGACAGTAAGACAGACTTAGAAAAATATAAATGCTATGGCAAAATATTCATTTAGTAAAATATTTAGTTCCTCAATAATAATTTAGCATCCCAATAATGCTTAAAAACATGATCTTGTTTCTCATTTTTTAAGTAATCCTGAGGGATGTTAAAATGTTCCAGTGAAGGGTCTTTTTTTATGATTCATTTTTTTGTTCCTTTTTTGTAATGCCTTAACTTGTCTTTCCCTGTTTCTCTAATATTGAAAAATGTAAATAAAATCAATTCATCCTAGAAAATAATAAAAGAAGTAAATTTATTTCTATAAGATACTGTGGCTTTGAGGACCTAGAGGTAAATAATTTCTTATGACAAAGCAGATTTTAAAACTTTGTTGCAAACAAAAATAGAAAAATGTGCTAAAATTTAAATCCTAAACGAATGTAGACAGGCTATACTGACAATACACTACTTGCATTATTTTCTCCCCTCAGTATTAAAAATGGCATCTCATGCAAAAATTGAACTAAACCTAGTATTTATTCTTTTTTGGAGTACTGCAAATTGAGTCTAGGAAGCACTGAGCTACATCCCCAGACCTTTTTATTTTGAGGGTCTTGGTATATTGCTCAGACTGATCTTGAACTTGAGATCTTCCACCTCATGATCCAGAGTAGACAGGACTAGAAACATCTGTTACTACAACTAACTCATAATAAGCCACTTTTTGGGGGGTGGGGGTGGGTTTGAGACAGTCTTGCTATGCAGTTCAGGTTGACCTTGAACTTGCAGTGATCCTCCTACCTCAAGCCTCCAGAGTGCTGGGATTACCACACCTGGCTAATAAGCCACTTTTAATACTGAGGAAGGAAATGATTCAATCAATGAATTGCAGCATGGCCAACACACATTATTCAGTTTTCAATCTGCACTCTCAAAGACTATACAATTCTTTACAATAATGAGGCAGAATCTTTACTAAAATGAAACTCAAAATAAATGTTAATAAAATAGTATTAAATGACACGTGACATAAAATGAAACATTTAATTCCCGTTGTCTCTGTAGAATGATAAAGTCCTAAGATTAGATTGCAAAAAAACACTTATTTTACAATATACTATTTTACCTGCATTTGACGAAGTGGTCCTGCTAACTGTTCTGTTAATTTGGGCATCTCACTAGACTACAAAAGAAAAGAAAAATTAGATATAAAAACACAAGTTTAAAGTACAATATATAGTACCTGCTTGTTTAAATGAAACAAAGTCTTTACAATACCCATTAACATTAAATTATAAGACTGCAGTTATTAGCATTTTGAGTCTCTAATCAACCCTTACGTTACATAAGCAAAATCACTATTCCTCTCATTTTCCATTACTACATTCCAGAGGGGAAAAAATGACACTGCTAAATTTGTAAAGTATACTAACAAGCTATGGATTTTTTTATGACTATAAATGGAGCTGAAGGATAGCAAATATTACACACAGCTTAGTTACCTGAACATATAATTTATCATAATAATTTTGAAATAGTTTTAGTTTGTAGGAAACATGATCTTAGAAATCAAAAATTTAGGATGAATAAAGAACATTAAAACGTCTCAATATGTATTTTATCCAGATATTTCTACTTCTTTAGCCAAGTATAAAATAGTTAACATTTTAATCTGAATTTGTGTTAATATTTCTTTTCCACTAGTGAGGGTTATCAATTTCTCACTTACATAATGCAAAAAAATCTAACAGAGTTTTAGATCCATCCCTAAATAGTTAAATAAACTTGGACAAGCTACTTGATTACACAAAATTGATAGGCTTGTGAGAGTAAGACAGTATTTGTGAGAAATTTTTGACAAAGGCAGAGTTGCTATACAAAAATTAAATTACGAGTATAGTGTACATGTATATAATGTATGGAACAGGATTTAAAGTAACAGAGGCAAATATTAAATCCATTAGAGGTTAGTTGCCATACATCTGACTGTATGTTAAGTATCAATAGCTACACAGGACTTGGTTTTGACTCAAAACATGTATATTATATAATAAATCATTAACTAGGGTCTATATTATTTGTTTTAAACCAAAGCTTATTGATGAGTGATGAAAAAGCAAAATGGCCAGAATGAACGCAATATCTAAGTTTAACAATTAAAAATAAAGACCTCTTGGCGTGGAGATTTAGCTCAGTGGCACTGCACCTGCCTTGGAAGCACAAGGTCCTGAGTTTGATCCCCAGTACCACAAAAAGAAGAAAAAAAATAAAAATAAAGACCTCTAAATATCTTTGATATTGTGTTTATTCATGGACAACAGTAACTGATCATTTTCCTTTTTCTGGCCACTATAGGTACAAGACACTGGTCCCAATATAAGGAGAACAAATGTAATTTCACCAATGCTCTCCCCTACAGATTAGTGCAATTTGCTCTCTCATCTCTCCTTTAAGCCTCAATTCAAATTTTACTTTATTGGTAAGGATTTTTCTAATCTTATTTAAAAGTATAACCCCCCAAAATAACTAAGTAAAACTATAACCCCAACATTCAGGCATCTCTACCCAACTTGTCTGCTTCACTTTTCTCCAAAATCTTCACTTCTACTTGAAAGAATATGTTTGTATTTTACTTTTTTATCTTCATTCACTACAGAAGTTTCTGCTGTATTTCTAGTGCCTTGATGGGGGGCACTGCACACAATGTATGCTTAACAGATATTTGTAGGTACGTGATCTCTATATTACAAAGATTTAAATAATCTTTAAACTACTTTTAATATTATTTAAAAGTGTAAGACAATTTAAAAAAAATATTTTCAAGTAGAAGTTACCATGATCAAGCAGATCAAGTATCTTACTACATTTATTCTTTCTGGCTAGAACTTCATGTGACTTTTACTACATTTTCCACTCAACATTAAAAGGATAACCACAAGAATCAGTAACACTGCATGTAACAGTGTAGTTTCACTGAATAAATCTTAACACATATAGTGACATCTTGCTCTAAGATTCAAGAATTGTGCTTTGGTTAAACCCAACTCCTTTGAAGAAGTAACATAACTGGCCTCTTAGCCACAAGATAAAGTCTGAGATGAATAAAATACTACTGATTCTCTTATCTTTAAATCTTAAATCTGCTCAAAGGAAACAGCAAAAGATTTCCTTATCTTGGGAAGTGATGCAGTAAAATTTTGAACCTAAGAAAAACAACAGTTACCCTCATTTTGTAAAGCAATGCATTCCTCTTTGCTGGGTGTAGTGCCACATGCCTTAATTCCAGCACTCTGGGAGGCTCAGGAGAATTGCCAAGTTTGAGTCTAGGTGGTGCAATTTAGCAACTTAGCAAGACCCTATCTCACATTTAAAAAGGCCTGGGGATGTACCTCAGTGTAAAGGCCCTGGTTTCAATCCCTAGTATGACCCTACAAAGTAATGAATTATTTTTGTATGTAAATTACTTCAGAGGTATATGGCAGCATTCTCAGGAGGGCATGCATTTTTATTTCTAAAGTTATTGTTCTATTTGTCATTAACACCACTACAGCCTAATTCTAAATCAAGGACCTGGGAGAAAAGAATCTGCCTACTTCAATAGTAGGCACATTTGATCTGATCAATAAACAATAAATAAGACTTTCAGGTATGGAGATCAAAAGCAGAAGTGGGAAAAAAAATGTCTTCCGCAGTTTAACTAAAAGTTAAACTATATATATATATATATATATATATATATATTTTTTTTTTTTTAAACCCCTCTAATAAGTTAGATAATAATAGTGAATCTAGGGCCTTCCCCATGCTTGGCGGTCTATTACTGAGCTATTCCCGGCCCCGTCATTTTTTAATTTCTTAAAAGCTCTGAAACACGAACTAATTATTTACTTACATGAAAATATTATTGGTAAATCAACAAAAATCTTACCCTCACTGCCTCATACCTTGCCAATGACATCTAACACTTTAGTCTCTAATAGCTGCTGCATAGTTATCTCTAATAAAAGGGTGTGTTCAATTCAATCTCATTATCCCTCATCATTTGTATTAGCTTTTCCTAATTTAATTTTCAGATATCTTTTTCACTCTAGGACTGTTTGACTAGGGCCAGATTTTCAAATTAACTGGGTCAAGAACACACTAAAAACTCGGAATCTGATTAATGATGATTGTCCACAAATAGTATTTTATCTTTCCCAGCACTACATGTCTAATTATTCAATTTTCTACTACATTTGTGTTAAAGCTGCTTTGATTTGTTACTAATATCCATCATGTATACTACTTAACAAATTATACGATGTGTGAATTAATAAGTAAGATATGCTAAACCTATTAACTTACATTCTCTTGAAACACAAAACAACTCAATAATGCTGTTGCTTGTTCTGCAGAAAGGTCATTGAAAAGGCCATTAAACATCATCTCAGTTAGAAGGAGCTCATCAGCGCTATCACAAAAAAGAAAATAAAATTTAAATGTCAGAATATAAAGAAACACACATACATATACATATCTTTAGTAGGTAGTTTTTAATAAAATGTATGATGTAACAATGAGGAGTAATCAATGAAAAATGACAAAGATTAAAAGAAATGGAAGGTCTCTATACCTGTCAATGTGTAATAACAGTATATGTAATTTGGGCATTTCATATAACATCGCAAATTCCAAAAACAAATACATTCATTCAAATAATCACTTAACTTTCAATATACCATGAAAAAAGTCATCAGCATTTATTTACAGGGCTCAAAGAATTTTAATTGGAAAACCTGGTGGGCCGGGGATTTAGTTCAGTGGCACCACGTCTGTCTGGCAAGCATAAGGTCTTGAGTTTGATTCCTGGTACAAAAAAAAGAAAACCTGGTATCACATTAACCTGTGCTAACAATTAAATGATGCTGGGTGAGTCCCTGCCTATTTCTGGAGGCTAAGAATTGTCCTAGTTCACACGGTCTCCTTTTGGCACCTATAGACATCTGAGTTTTTTTAACACTTGGGACAGATGAAGACTATGAATAAGTCCACAACAAGAATGCCCCAAACCATTTACAAAACTTGTAATTCTCTGGCTCTGTCCATTAGGGTGAGGCTGATGACATTAAAAAACAAAAAAACAAAATAATATAAAACAAAAAACACACAACTGTTTCAAAAACAGCTGTATGCACTGAGAATCATGGCCATCAGTGTATGAACAAAACAAACATGTTCAGGTACAATGCTGCTCATGACCACCCACCATATCTTGTGACTTTCAAGTTAAGGAGGATAGAAGTAAGCTGGCTTCTAAGGTACGAACCATTCCTCATGGAGGGAAATAACCGATTTTTTAGGATGGTGCTGTAAGCAGTATTTTCTATTTTATCACTAGTGTACAAAGACTGCTGTTTGCACATGCAAGAATTTCAATTAAAATGGTGTAAAATTTAAAATTTAGTTCCCCAGTCTGACTAGCCACATTCATGACCACTGCAGATATAGAAAAGTAGCCACGCCACCATCAAGAGGTGGAGTCTGTCCTTCATTTGAACCTGGGAGGGTTTGTGACACATCTGTAATCAAGAGAATGTGGTAGAAGTGATGCTTTATGAGATCTAAGCTAGTTTACAAAAGGTAAAGCTAGGTCAGAAAAGATGATGCAACCCCCATCTTGGACTGCTAGAACACTCATGCATGAACCTTAAGCCTCCACGTAGGCAGTGCTCACACTGTGAGGCTGCCATATTGTGCAGACATCCAAACTAGCCCACAAAGAGAAAGAAGGGGAAAAGAGGAGAAGGAGATGAGAAAGGGGGAAGAGAGCAGAGCAAAGATGGAGAGAAGGATCCATTTATTTATATCTAACATTTCCAGCTGCTCCAGACTCCTACTGTTCAGCTTAACAATTTGTGTGATGATAATCATAGGGGATTCCTGAGCCAAGACCATCGAACCAAGCTCTTCCTGAATTTCTGACTCAAACAAAACCATGAAAGAATAAAACAACTGTTGTGTCCTTTGTAAAAATTACCCAAACTAAAAATACAGTTGTCCCTCCATATCTACAAGGGACTGGTCCTAGAATACACCTGAGGATACCAAAATTCAAGGATGCTGAAGTGCTTTATATGAAATGATGTGTTACTTGCAGGTAAACTACACCAATCCACTCATATACTTTAAGTCATTTCTAGACTGCTTACAAAACCTAATGCAATGTAAATGCCACGTGAACAATTGTTTCACTGTATTGTTTAGAAAATAAGACCAGGAAAAAATGCTAGTATATGTGCAGTTATTTTTTTCCCAAATATTCTTTTCTTTGTTTTTTTTGGGTTTTTTTGAGACAAGTCTCGCTATACAGTTCAGGCTGGCCTTGAACCTATGGTGATCCTTCTGCCTCAGCTTCCCAAGTGCTAGGATTACAAACATGCACCACCACTCTTGGCTTTTCCAAATATTTCTATCCACAGTATATATAGATATAAAACCTGGGGAATATGGAGAGCAACTGTCTATTACATCTAACTTTAAGCTGTGGTCATGCTCTATTGTAATATTTTGTGGTTAACTCAAAAATCAGTAAAATCTGCTATACATTTAAAGGATAATGGTTACTAGACTAAGTTTTAAGGCAGAAAATGTTCATAAATATTTTTTAAAAGTATACAAAATTGGGTTTCAAAGTAAATACATCAAAAGACGGAATGTTTATGTTAATTACTAAGATCTAAGAGATTTTTTTAAGTTCTCAATTTCAAAATACAAAACTGTATTTTATGCAGGAAGTATTATAAAACAGCTATATTTAAAACAGCTTTTTTTCCCAAAAGATTAACATCTTTTATTTAGAAGAACAATGAAATTTTACCTGCTTATCTCACAAGCCACTCGTCCTTTCATTTCTATAACATCAGAAGAAGTAGCAAATCCCAACCTTCTTAAAACACGTTTGCGACATTTAAGCTCATCCATTTGTAAAACAGTTCTTGCTCTCTTCAGTTCTCGCTTTGCAGACTTAATATCTATTGCAATCTAAGGTATATAAAAATAAAGAATGTTCAGTAATAAAGTGAACCCACAGGCCAGGGATTTAACTCAGTGGTGTCATCGCCTGCCTCACAAGTGCAAGGTCCTGACTTTGATCCCCGGAACAAAATAAATAAATAAAATAAAATAAAATAAAATAACACTGTAAAAGGAGATTCACTCATGAAAGAGAGCAAAAAATATTTTATAAGGCCACCTTACAATATACTTTCCTATTAAAGCTTTAACTAGTGGGGATGGGTGGCTGTAGTACCGGGGCTTCTTACATGCAGTCCCATGAGAGCAATGATGTATCTGAAAAATTAATAAATAGTAGCTAAAATGTTAAGTACATAGAAAACATAAAATGTCCATTTGAAAAGCAGAGGGAGAAGACATTAAAAATTGTGAAAAGCCTAAGAAGTAGGGGAACCCAGCATGGCTTAAGCATGAAACAGTAAGGAGGAAGGGCTAGGAGAGGATACCTATTTAGTGAAATATATAAAATTGTACTATGAAAACAAAGTTTGCCATACCTGTGCTTTTTTTTCACAAAGTGTATACACAGTTTCCAAATTTGGATCATTGTGAAGTGGATGAGAATACATTCGATGCTCAAAAGCCTCTACTTTCTGAATGACTTTTTTCAGTCCTTGATCTTGAATGCCCATATCATCAATCGGATCTAATAAGGGAACACCATCAGGAAAACGTTTCTGAACTTCCTGAAATAAAATATGTAAAATTCAAATTTTTCTTATAGACAAAATTAAGACTAATTTTAATCAGTATTTCTTTTTATGTATTTTTCTGTGTACATGGACATAAAAAGGATGTGATATATTTTTCCCAGTTAAACTGGAAAATATTTTCCCACTGCATTACTTTTGAAAACACTATGCTATCATTTCCCAATACAGGGATATATTATAACTCACCAATAAAACCAGTATTACATAGTTCAAGAAGTCTGGATGTGCCCCAACTTACTAATAAATCTGTTAGTATATTTATGGTGGGTGTAACTTCTTACCATCATATATAATCTTATACTTACTGTCTCATATGTGGAAGTAATTTTTAATTTTTAGATTATTTCTTCAGAGTTTATTCCTAGTTAAGGTCCTACTGAATTGTAAAATATACCAACATTTAAAGAATCTTGATCCCTTTTGCTAACTTCTTTGTTACATGATTTAACCGTTAAATACAAAAAGCCTGAGTTCAGAGAAGGGATAGCTCACTATATAGGCTGCGAACATATTGCGAGAATTTTAGGATCTTGAAGAGGCCTCACAGGTCAGAAAGAATTTGGCCAGTTAGCAACTGCCTAGTATGTGCCAGGCCCTGAGTCGATTCCAAATTGGGGAGGGGGTATAATGCCCTTACAATCCTAGCTTCTTGGAAGGCTGAGGCATGACGATCACCTCAGCTCAGGAATCTGAGACTGGCCTGGGCAACATAGTAAGACTGTTTCAAAAACAAAAGGAAGCTGGGCATGGTGGTGCACACCTGTAATCCCAGGACTCAGAGGATGAGGCAAGAGGATCACCATTGGTGCAAGGCCAGCCTGGGCTACATACTGATTTTGGGGCTAACGTGAACTACACAGTGAGATTCTGTCTCAAAAAAAAAAAAGAGGGGCACAATAATAGAAAAAACCACAAATGTTAGTGGTTGAACAGCATGACCACTGCTATAGTAAATAAGCCAATGATGCAAGTTGTTTCAAGAAAATGATTGCTAAGGGGCTGGGGATTTAGCTCAGTGGTTTCACAGCCTGCTGCGCAAGCGCAAGGACCAGAGTTCGATCTCCGGTACCAAAAAAAAAGAAAATGATTGCTAGATGAGCATATTTCCAGATAGGTTTGACCCATTCAAAGGGGGTTAATGCCAGTATAAAAATCACACAATCTATAAATCAACTAAGCAGAATCATAGGCATAAAGTTTAAGGACAAAGAAAACAATAAAATTTTAGTTCTATAGTTTAAACATGTATAATTAAGTAGCAAAAATGAAATATTTAGTCATTAAATGAAGGAAGGAGTCTTTTAACAGGTTCATTTCCCTTATTTTTCTTTCTCTGGTTTCCTATTATGTGGCGATTGACATATATACATCTATGAAGGAACAAGGAAAACAGTAGTCCAGCTTTATTTAGATAATGAGGCAAAACTGAGACTAAGTGAAATTATTGCTGAAGTTAATGTCAAAGTTGAAATATCTTGTCATGAGGATCCAACAGTGATGTTTAAGACAAATGAATGTTGATCAAACTATTAAATGTTCCTTTAACACTATTTAAATGTGTACTGACCAAATAATTGTTACTTTTTTCTAATGGAAAATGAAATTTCTTAGCAAGCCATAATTATTCCTATTGAAAAGAAAATATTTCACCCATTAATCATACTCAAAAATGGTTAAAAGATCTGGTGCATGATTTTATACTTTATCTCACTAATATAGTGAAACATAACTATTTTCACTAAGGCATTAAAACAAATTATATTTACCATGTAATAGTTAAGATTAATGGTGTAGTTTTTTTTTGTTTTTGGTGAGCCCTCCTTTAGTAATCCACCTTGCTGATGGATTCAGAGGAAAAATCTACATGTAGATCTGTTGTAATTATTTTTATGGAAATAAATGCCACATATTGATAAGTGTTTCTACTTTCCCTGAAAGTAATATATTTTGAGGCATTTCAATTGCCTTTTCAAAAACTCTACTGATATAAAATTTAAATTTAACTTGTAAAACTAACATGCATACCTGTATTGACTTTAAAACACTCTGCCTATTGTCCAATGGCCGAAGGTCTTTAGGAATGTAAAGTCTAACACTACTGATAGCAGACAAGAGATGCACCAAAACTGGAACAACCTATGAACAAAAAGGTATATAATAGTACAATTATAATTACATATTTTCAAATTCCACCATTTCCTAACTTGGATCCATCAAAGGAAGCTTATATGTCACAAGTTTAAGTAAGTAATAATCATTATAGCACAGCCACCCACCTCTGGAGCTTATATCTCAGTAGAGACTGTACTTAAAAAAGAAAAACTTGGTTCTGCCACCTGCCTCACAAATGGAAGGTCCCGAGTTCAATCCCCAGTACCAAAAAAAAAACAAATTTAAAAGAAAGAAAAACTCTTTCAAATCTTTAACAGGCAAATAAAGGATTTTCTCAATACAAAATTCATAGTTTATTAATTTTTATGCTCTCACTACTTGGCACTTTTTGTAAAGACTAGCCCCTAAATTCCCACCATACTAGAAATTGAGAACTCTACCAGTGATTATCCCATCCCACCTTTTTGATCACATATGAGTGTACTCGTAGTACTACAGAAGAAAGTAAGGGGTGTATGTAGATTTTGGATGGACTGGGATGAAGAGACTGGAAAAAAAAATATTTTAAACAGAGAAAACAGCATAATGCATGAGATATAATCTTTAATGGGCCAGGAACTTAGCTCAGTGGTGCTGTTACCTGCCTTGAAAGCGTAAGGTCCTGAGTTCGATCCCTGGTACCGCAAAAAAAAAAAAAAATTTAAGAACACTACCTATAAACTTTCTTCCATGCCTTCTCCAGTCAAGAATATTCTGCTTGGGCCGGGGATTTAGCTCAGTGGTTCTGTTGCCTGCCTCGCAAGCACAAGGACCCGAGTTCAATCCCTGGTACCAAAAACAAACAAAAAATAAAAAATAAAAAAAAGAATATTCTGCTCTCATCATAAGTGATTTTGCTTCTTTAAAGTGATCTAAGTCTAGAAGGTTTGGATAAACTTGAGGCAAGGTTAACAACTTCACAGGTACAAATCTGTCAGCACAGTGGTCTTTCACAGCTACTTTTATACTCATCGCCAATGAAAAAACAATTGTCATTGCTTGTTGGTATTTGTAATGTTTTACTGAATAGAAATGATATAATGGTTGAACAAAGGCTCTAGAGACAAGGTCAGCTGGATTTAAATTCCGTCTTCAGCTAGTTGTATGACCTTGAATAAGTTACCTAGCCTTTCTAAGTTTCAGCCTCTTCATTCATAAAAACAGGGATAAAATTACATCTATCTCATCGAACCACTGTGACTATAAAACAAGGCAATGCTGAGCCAAGCATGTAGCTCAGTGGCACCACATCTGCCTGGCAAGCGCAAGGTCCTGAGTTTGATCCCCAGTACCAAAAAGAATAATAATAACATAAGGCAATGTATATACAATACTTAAGTTAACATGCTCATTTTTTACAATTAGTGTAACAAATGTCTAGCAGATGTCAACAAATCTGCATATAATAGTGCTGAAATAGCAGAGATCATATACTCAAATGTCAATGAAAAAATGGCATAGTCCTTATTCCATGTTAAGTGAAAGAAAACCGGATACAGTGCAATTTAAAGAGACAATTAATGTAATAGGTAGCAATACAGTAGTAATGTTTCTAGATCTTTCTTTTAGTTTTAAAGCCAGAAATCCAATTACTTTATAATCTCAACTTTTAAAATTTGACAACTAATTTATATTTTCTCTATTTCTCAGCCTTTAAAAAATTAGGATTTTTTTCTAGCACAGCAACATTGCAACTGAATGAACTATAAACTATTTATTGCATTTTCTCAACTATATTTTTCAAACTTTTAATACTTTGCCAAACTAGTAGTTTTTGTGCTTTTTGTCTCTCCCCAATTATCTTTTTGGGGATGTGTATATGTGCGCATTGTAGGAGGTTATTTCTTCTTGCCTTCCTTTTTCCTCTTCTTCCTTTTTTAATCATCTGAAATTAAGTTGCAGTAGTATGTCATTTCATTTTACCATGTACCTTTTAAGCAGGCATGATGTCACACACCTGTAATCTAGCACTTTAAAAGGCTGAGCCAGGAGCATAGCAAATTCAAGTCCCACCAGGGCAATCTAACAAGACCTTGTCTCAAAATAAGAAATAAAAAGGCTTGGGGGTGTAGCTCACTGGGAAGGCTCTGGGTTTAATCCCTAGAAACCCCAACAAGAATCATGAATCTTTAAAAGACAAGCACTTAAACCAGTATAAAAATATAAGATTCTAAAAAAATTAACAATAATATAGTATCACCTAATATAAAGGATATGCTCAAATTTCTCCATCTGACCCAAGAGACCTTTTATAAATTACTTACTATTGCTGCTGTTGCTACTACTACTACTGAACAAAAATTTTTTTTTTTCCATACCGGAGATCGAATTCGGGACCTTATGGTTGTGAGGCAAGCAGCGGAACCACTGAGCTAAATCCCCAGCCCCTGAACTACATTTTTGGATCCAAGATCCAACCAAGGGACATATATTGCATTTAGTGTTCCTATTTCCTCAGTCTTCTTAACCTGACATCTGCTACCTTTTTTGCTCCTATGGTATTGACATTTTCATACAGTTTGAAATTTTCAGAAAGGTGCATGAATAGGATCAAAGAATGCATTTCCCTGTTATCATTCTCCCACACAAAAACAGTACAAGTAGTCAAAAGAGAAAATCCAGTGTGATACAATGTCATCTCATTTACAGTTCATCTTAAGATTTCATCTACGTACACAAAAATGTTTTTTACACCACCCTCCTTTCATGACTACTCTATGGACCCAAATCAGGATCATATACTGACTTTAGTTGTTTATTTATCTATTCTCATCTAGAACAGTTCTTCAGTTTTACTCAAAATTCTGACATTTAAAGATATTTTATGTTAGTTATTTTGTAGAAGAGTCCTCTACTTGGGTTTGTCTAACCACGAGGAATCACTAGATTCAGGTTATGCATCCTTGGACAAAAATGAGTTCTATTTTTTTCAGTCCACTGGTCAACATCATGGATGATATTAACTTTGATCCCTTGATTAAAGTGGTATCTGCTAGGATTCTTTAGTATACAGTTACTATTTTCCTTTTTACTATTAAGATTCATTAGACTTTGTAAATATCCTACTCCTCATTAAAATTTCAATCACTAGTTTCACCATCCATGGATAACTTTTTCCTAATTATATGTGTGAGGTTACCCAATGTTGATTTTTCTACATCTCCGTTCTTTCCTACATTTAAGATTCTTTTTTTTTGGTACTGGGATTGAACTCAGAGGACCTTGTGCTTGTGAGGCAGGTGGCACCACCACTGAGCTAAATCCCTGGCCCCATGTGTCCCATTTATAACAGCTGGCCATAATAAAGGGCAGTGGTCAGATATATTTGAAGTTGGCAAAGTAACAGTGGCAAAACTACAAGCAATATTTAGAGCACACTATTAAAACTGTTAACTTCTGCTAATCAATGTAATCCAGAGCTGGCTTGTGCTCCTGTTCTTGCTCATTCTCTACAAACATTTTCTGGAAAAAGTAAGTTTAAGAATGTTTATGTCAGGCTGGGGATGTAGCTCAGTGGCACCGCACCTGCCTGGCAAGTGCAAGGTCCTGAGTTCAATCCCCGGTACCAAAAAAAAATGAATGTTTATGTCATAGATCAAAGGAAGTCATGAGATAAAGCTAAGTTTGGCATTACATACACTCAAAAGGAAGAGAAAAAAAGATTATGGAAGCCCCATTTTCACCTCTTATAAATGACTTCTAACCTACCCTGAATAGTGCTACTCAATCACTGAAATTGAGAACTGATGTTTGCTTATAAATTGTTATGGAACTATTTCCCTATGTCTAGTATTCCTATCAATATAGTCATCTATAAAAGCAAACAAAATAATATACATATTTCCTCTTTATTCTTCTGTCAGTAAGCCAGAGAGAACAGAGTAACTTTGAGTTTTTAACAGTTTTAACATGCTCAGCATATGTTGCTGCCTTTGCTGCAAATGTAATTCTTGCCTGAAAAAGTTATGGTTACTTCATTTCTAAAATCTTCTTCACTAATTCCCTGATCCAGGGAGTTGGAAAATACATCTCTCATATTCGCCTAGGTCTCTGAAGAAGCAGAAAATGCTTCCCATTAAGCTTCAATCAATCCCCCTTGAAGTCACAAATTATATACAAATTATGTTAACACGTTTAACCCCCCCATATCCTTGTCTGCGTATGCCAAAATAAAAGTAATTTTTTAAAATGCTATAGAAGCAGAGAATAGATCCTCAGTTTGCCCAGGGTTCAGTGAACACTTCCCTGGAAAGGCTGTTTATTGAAATGAACTGCAAATTGTGATTATTAAGAACTGCAAAGCTTCTGGTATCATTAAGTAAGCTAGGCTTAATAAAACTTGGGTCTGGAATAAAGAAACAGCAAATGTTTCACCTCAAATTCAATGTCTTAGACATGGCTGCCTGGACCACATTCTTGGAAAAGAGTCTAAGCTTTCAGTGTGAGAATGTCATGACTTATTATCAATGTCTGCCATGAGAAGGGGAAACTACTGGTATAAGTGCCACATGTTTGCATGAGTGCCACATGTTTGATATTTCAAGACCAATAATCTGTAAGGTTCTTCTGGGTACAATGAATATGTGCCAAGTTGTGGAAGACTTTACCTCTTTTATAGCTAGTTAATAGATAAAATAAATGTTAGGAAAAAAATCATACAAAATTCTCTTGATGGTGGAATTCTGAAGACTGAAAAACAAAGATGAAAGGCTCAGTAGTGTTCAGAATTATAAATAACTTTTAAATCATCACTTAAAATATATGATATAAATTGTCTTTTTAAAAACTGCCAACTCCAACTCTCATAATGATTTATTGATCCAAAGAGGCAGTTTATTGTGTTGTGGTAGTAAAGTTTACTTTCTAGAAACCAAGTTTATTATAACAAATATAATTTCCTAAAAGACCCTGCCAATATGCCACATACTTAAAGCAATGTTTTAAAAACAACAAAATCCTATTAGGATTTAACAGATCAAATCAAATAGATATTTAGCATTTGTGCAAGAAAATTTTACCAAAAATCTATTTATACCAACATAAAAATAGAAAACATTCAAGAAATACAGGTATTTCATGTGGCAAGTTTTACATTTAATTAAAAGCACATATAAATTAAACAACTAAGAAAACATAGGTAAGAATATTTAATTACCAAAACAATTATTTCAATCATTACATACTTCCATGAGAATAAGAGATAAACAGCATGGATGGACTCAAACTATGAAATCACATAGTCACAAATAATAATGAAACAATTTCATGGTAAATGGTAAAATCCAGCTTCATGTGAAATTTAAATTATTAAATTACCTTGTCATTATTTACTTGGTCATAATGTGATAAAAGATGAAGAAAACTAAAGTCTCAATCTTTGTGATATTTCAAATGGTATTGTTAAGTTAAAATGCCTTAAAACTTCTCCTTTAAAAAGTATGACAGTATGCTTATTACAATCATCAAAAAAACCTCTGGTGATGATAAATCACAAAATACCTGAAATCTAAAACATGAGAAGTCAAGTACAAACCTGCATCTCTCCTTTTTCATCAGGTTTAGCTGGTTTTGCAGCCTCTGTAGCTGAATTTTTCAAGCTCTCTTTGCTACAGCGTAAAAGTACTTCTACGACATACAAAGGATCCAGTTCACCAGAATTAGGCTAGAATAAAAGAATAAAGGAAGTTTATTAATTTTTTAACACTGACCCACAAATCTGAAGTTCTATGTGTGCAGGGCCTATTTTCTTAGCACTTAGCCTAGTGCATATTGTACAGTAAATACTTTTATAATAAAATGAAGGTTGTCTCTGTGTCCTTCAAAACAAGAATATATAGCAATAACTCAACATAAGTGAAATTTAATTTAATAGTATGATCACTATCAACTGTGACATAAAATGCTACTTTTAAATTTCTAATGATTAGTTTATACTATTATCCAGTATTAGAAAAAGAAACTAAAAGAAATGATGAATATTAGAAAATGAGTATATCTACAAATCACCCTAATGAAACAACATGCAAAACAGATTATTTTATGGCTTAGTGTACTGGCATTTTGTGATTTTCATATCATTTTATTAAGATTTTTATTTCTCTAATAAATCCATGGTTCTCAAGGTCTCAGGACCAATCACATCTTCTATACTATGGTAATTTATGTTAAAGAGCAGCATACTTCAAACAGTAAAGACCTTTCATTTCAGTACAAAATCCCTCCTTGCTTTTTAATAAAATATTTGAATGCCCTCTTTTGTATGAAATGGATAGGAGAAAAATCAGGGAGAACAAGGATCTGACTATTAGGCCACCACTTAGGACATTAAAACCTGAAAATTTGTCAGTAAACAATAATGAATCCATATCTATAATCTATTTCTGCAAAAAAACACATTTTTAACAAAAGTGAAATGTATTTCCAAACACAGTGGCATCTCAGTTCACGAACTTAATTTGTTCTACAATTTTGGAAATGATGGCTGCAGTCATGTTTGTCACCTGATGGTTTGCAAACAAAAAAAATTTTGCCAAGCCCTTCTGTCTGCAAACCACACTGTTTACAAACAAAAGCATTCATGAAACAAGGTACCACTGTACTAACCATAAACACAATCACAACTATTTTAAATCAGTGAGTTCAAATTTCCTTAAAAGTATAAGCTCCATTTTCCAATCTAAAAGCAAAATTAGCTCTATTCAACATAAACTTTTTCAAAATCAAGTTATTTAAAAAAGTTTCAAAGCATTTTTCAGTTCAGTTTAGACATGAAGACAGTGTTTTTCACTTGGATGACTACTATCTGCAAAGACTATGTACATATACACCTAATTATTACAAAATAAATTTTTTAAACTGTCATATTATCTTCTCACAGAGGAAAAAAATCCTGAGTAAGGAGCATTCTATAATTGGAATAATGAATTTCCTCCAAAGAGTTAAAGGAAATACACTACCTGGAAGTAATCTATTAAGACTTAAGAGCAATCTTACTGTTACTGTTGTTGGATTTAGTTTTAATTCTGTAGATTTTTAGTAAATTTAATATTTTCTCCATATAAAACCACAGAAGTGACTATAAAATATATCATACATGATTATCTGTCTTTGTAGAGCTATCTACCCTATAGAAACATATTTAAAAGCATTCTTGGGGCTTTTTTTTTTTTTTGGTACCGGAGATCAAACTCTGGACCTTCCGCTTGCAAGGCAGGCGGTGGAATCACTGAGCTAAATCCCTGGCCCGTTTTATTTTTTTTTTAAATGAAAAAACAAAACAAAAACAACGTTCTACTCTGGTCCTCATTCTACCTGTCTAAAAGAAGTCTCACCAACTAGTACTATTTTTACACATGAATTAAAGCTAAATAGGTAAAAAGTTTTCTAAAGAAAATCTACTGAATGTGTATATATAAATGTAATTATATTTGCTATAATTTTTCTGCACTAAAAAACATTAAACCAGGGCCAGGAACTTAGCTCAGTGGTTGTGGTGCCTACCTCACAAGCGCAAGGTCCTGAGTTCGATCCTTAGTACCAAAAAAAAAAAAACAGAAACAAAAAAACCCGATAAAACCTAGGTTTATTACGGCAAAGGCAATGTGAGGAACTCTTACAAATCCGCTTCCCAGTAAAACTGGAGAAAACTGGTTTTCATAAAAAAAAAAAAAACAACCCAACCATTTACATGTCACTGGAAATAGTCCCAAGGGACTGTATCAAATGAAGAAACACCCAGGGTTGGGGATTTAGCTCAGAGGTTCCCTAAAGGAAAAGTAGAAAATTAAGGCATGAGACAGGAAAAATCAAGTAACAGAAATAACTCCAATTTACCAATAAAATTAAATGTAAATGGATTAAAGCAACCCAGAAAAGGCAGATACTTACAGATTTGATAAAAATACAAAATAAATTAAATATAAGAGACATTATTACAGGAGACAGTTTAAATTTACGGATCAAAAAAGTCTGAAAAAGATGAGATATATTATGCAACCAAAAAAAAAGCTTAAGTGGCTATACTAACATGATGTAAGATATACTTTAATAAATGAAGTAAACACTTCCTCTAACAAAGGGAGAAACAGACAATGTAACAAGAACACACTCCTAAGTAACCAATGGATCTAAGAAGTCAAAGGAGAAATTAGAAAATACCTTGAGAAGAATGAAAATGATACAATATACAATACTAACAAAACTGAAAAATCTCTGAATAAAGGACTGAAATTATGAGAATCAGAAATGAAAGGAAGACATTATGAACAAATTTACAGAAGTGAAAGGATTAAAAAGTAACAATATCTATGACTGTATAAGAATAAATTAAGGGCCAGGGATATAGCTCAGTGGTGCCACATCTGCCTAGCAAGCACAAGGTCCTAAACTCAATCCCCAGTACTAAGGTGACACAAACTAATTTCCTAGTAAGATACAAATTTTGTACAGTACTTCAGGAAAAGAAACCTTGCCTAGCATGACAGCACATGCCCGCAATCCCAACTACTTGAGAGGCTGGGCAACTTATACCCTGTCTTGAAAATTTTTTAAAAACAGGGCTGGGAAATGTATCTTAGTATAAAGCAGTACTGAGTTCAATCTCCAGTACAAGTCAAATAAAATCAAATAAAAAAGACAAAGAGGGGCTGGGGATTTAGCTCAGTGGTTTTGCCTCCTGCTGCACAAGCGGAAGGACCCGAGTTCGATCCCCGGTACCAAAAAAAAAAAGAAAATTTCCTCAACCAGATGTAGGGTACACCTACCAAAATTCCACAGCTTACATTACACTTAACAGTAAAAGACTGAACTTTTTTCCGTAACACTGGGAAAAAGACAAGGCTATTTGCTCTAATTACTTCTATTAACAATGTGCTAGAGGTTTCAACTAGGCAAGTACCTAGGCAAGAAGAATATTGAAATAAAGGGGCGGGGATTTAGCTCAGTGGCACCGTGCCTGCCTCGCAAGTGCAAGGTCCTGAGTTTGATCCCTGGTACCAAATAAAAAAAGGAAAAATAAAAGGCATCCATATTGGAAAGGAAGAAGTAAACTATTTCTACTTGAAAACAACATGATCTAGTATGTAGGAAATCCTAGGGAATCTGCTAAAAAAACAAACAAAACAAACTATTAGAACCAATAAGTCAAACAAGGCTGCAGGTCACAAGATCAATATACAAAACTCAAGCATACTGCTATACACTTGCAATAAACATATAGAAAAATGAAAACTGTAAACAAGTAGCAATCCAAAAGATTAAAATATTTAGGAATAAATTTAGCAAAGTAAGTATAAAACCTGTACTAGGAAAATAAAATATTGTTGAAAAAAATCCAGAGATCTAAATAAGTAGAAAAATATTCCATGTTTATGGATCCAGAGTTATTTACACGTTCCATCTTAATTTGTAGAAAATGAGAAGCACATTCTAAAATTTGCATGGGAGACACAGGATAACCAAAGCAATCTTGAAAAAGATGAAAATTAGGAGAAATATTTCCATTTTCTTCAAAATTTAGTACGATGGCAGTATGAGGACAGAAATACAAGTTAATGGAATAGAATTATGAGTCCAGAAATATGATCAACAGTTTTAATAAGGATGTCAAGATTATTTAAAGGAGGAATTTTCTAAATAATGGTGCTAGAGCAAGAATAAAGCTGGATTCTTACTTTACACCATATAGAAAAGTTAAGTCAAAACAGATCAAACACCTATATACAACAAATAAAACTGGCCAGGTGTAATCCCAGTACCTGGGAGGCTGAGGCAGGAGATCGCTGAGAATTTGAGACCAACCTGGGCTACATGAGTTCAAGGGCAGCCTGAACTACACAGCAAGACCCTGTTTCAAAACAAACAAAACTGTACAACTCTGGAGAATAAAAATAAGGCGAAATCTTCAAGATTTTGTTGGCAGTGGTCTCTAAGATATAACACCAAAAGCACCAGCAATAAAAGGAAAAATAAACTAGATTTTATCAAATTAAAACCATTTATATTTTAAGATACAGTTACATAGCAGGAAAAAATCAGCTAAGTGTTGGTGAGGCTGTTAAAAAATTTAAGCTCTTACACACTGCTCCCGAGTATTTAGAAAAGGTGCAGCCACTTTAAGAAAACAGACTGGCACTTCCTTAAATGTTTATCCTGTACAGCTTCCAAAGGCTTCAGCAACTACACTCCTATGCATATACCCCAGAGAAATGAAAACATGCATACACAAAATCTTGTAAACAAATTTTTACATAAGCATGACTCATAACAACCCAAAAGTATATCAACCGATGCTTGGGTACAAAGTACAGTACATCCAGACACTGAAATGCTGTTCAGCCAAAGAAAGGAACAAACTACTGATACATACCAAAACACAGCTAACACTTGAAAACATTATGCAAAGTCAAAGAAGCTAGTCACAAGACTAAGTATTATATAATTCATTTTATGAAACTTCTATAATATGCAAATCTATAGAGAAAATACACTAAAAATCGCTTAGTGGTGAGGGGTATGAGAAGACAAGTGAAAGATACAGATTTTATTTTGATGTGAAGAAAATGTTGCAAATTGGTGGTGGTAAAATCGGTAAATTGTGCAGTATTTTAATATTACTCCAATAAAACTTAAAGAAACACACACACAAAACTAAAACCAACAGTGAAAGGAATCTATAGCATTACAATATACTGGAGGTAAAAATAATCAACCCTATGCAAAATGCACTTAACTATATCTAAGCTACGGAATGAATAAACTTATAAATACATGTCAGTTTTCCTATTGTAGGTCACAAAAATGTGGATAGAACTATAATGTTTAGCATTCATTCCATATATTCTACTGTACAAAAAGAGAACTTAATAGCTATCACAGAAGCTTCACTACTGACTACTCTTTTAAGTTAATCTTGCAAGAAAAAAATCTTACCTATATTATTAATATGACTAAAAAAATTGTGTATGTGTAGAGTTTGGGAGATGGTTAAGTTTTTGATAGTTCTTTCTCTTGGTTGAAGATGAGTCATAGAAAATATAAAGAACCTTAAGAAAGAGCTGAGCTTTAGTCATGGCTCAAATGAATAACATCCGTGCCATTTTTTCAAGGTTAAATATTCTGAACTTCATTCCATTTTTGAGAAAGAGAAGAAAGTACTTTAATGGGAAAGGGAAAATTCATCCAGTTTAACAATGTTAGAGTGTATTCTACCATCTTTTACATATCCAACTTTAAAACATCATCATCAGGCACAAGAGGTGAGCCCCTCCTAGCACCCAGGAGGAGGCTCCCGGCTGCAGTACCACCCCCTCAGTGCACAGGAGGTGAGCCATGCGGGTGCCAGCAACCCCCCACCCGCGCTCCCAACAAAATGAGAAGACACGTAAACAAGTCTCAAAACCAGACTTCCAGATCACCTAAAGCAACCCCCCAAAGGGAAACGAGATGGAACACACTGATGATATGCAACCACCTGGACTCCCGGAACTGGCAACAAAAAAGGATCTGGAAAAAATAAAATCAGAAATAATTTCTCAGATAACAGCAGAGATTGTGCCCATAATGCAAAACATGATTGCAATCTAGAGAGGACACTGATAAAAAAATAAGAGGAGCTGAGGAACATGATGGAATCCCAACACAGGAAACAAATGGAATCCATAAAACAGATACAAATAGATTTCCAGGAGATTAAAAACTCCACTAAAAGCTTACACTGCAGAATGAGCCAATGAGAGGACAGAATTTCAGACACAGAAGATAAGATTGCAATTAATGAACAGGAAAAGAAAAACTGCTTTAAACTTGTAAGGGATCATAAGAAATCAATCCAGCAGCTGCTAGACGATGGAAAGAAGAATAACAAGACTGATTGGAGTCAATGAAGAAACAGGAGAGAGTGCAGATGACATTAAAAAACCATTCACAGAAGTGATGGCAGAAAACTTCCCAAGCAGGGGAAAAGAACTGAACATACAGATAAGTGAGGCATACAGGACTCCAATTAGCCTTGATCAAAAAAAATCTACACATAGGCACATAATTCTTAGGAGTCCAGAAACCCAACAGAAGAACAAAATTCTACAAGCAGTGAGAGAAAAGAAACAAATCACATACAAAGGAAAGCCCACCAGAATCACA